>VDFB02089925.1:0-22637 GCA_007258455.2 Sequoia sempervirens
TTGTGCTCTAGCTGATCAAAAAGATAGGCAACTTAATTTTAGTTTACTTTCTTGAATACCATCAGCAAGAGGGAGCTTCCCCTCCTAATTTGAAGAGCAGTTTATCTGTGCATAGCTGTCCGTTTCAAATACGCATTCCAGAGGTGCGAATTTAAACGCCAACAAGTTTTTTAGGAGTTTGGACGAGAGTTGCATCATCTCCTCAGCATGGGAGAGCTACATAGGGATGATACTCTATCACCCTATGATCTTGGCACAATCGTTTGCATCCCCATAGGTCGATCTTACAGTTTTGAGGGTGTTGATCTATCCCATATCAACAACCTAAGAGGAGTTGTTACACCTTTTTTGGCATGTATGAGGGGTAGTCAACACATCCATAGGAGGTTTGCAGAGATTGGAATGAGGTGTTGTGATGCTGGCACTTCAAGTTACCTCCATCTTCTCATGTTTGATGTATGTAAGGGTCTGATGTGTTGGGATCCAAGTGGTGACAAGTTTGGCATGTCAAATCGACTGGATCCTGATAAGTTGCTTCACCACTCTCACCACTATGACCTTTATCTCAGAGTAGCGCAGTGGAAGTTAGCGGGTGTGGAGTATGGTAGACTTTTAGTTGGGATGAGGGATCCAAAATTCTCTATGCTTGGCATACTGCTTCTTTTTTAGAGAGTGACCAACAAAGCTGCCAAGTTTTTCTCTATCATTATCTAGTGGATGTAGTGGGGTTTTGGTAGAGCATTCTACAGATTGATTTGGGATCTCGACATTCAGGTGACAAGCCTGGGTATTTAGGTGAGGATTGCTTGGGGACAAGCAATCTTGGGGAGGGCTGACTGTAATGTCCCCCTTTTCTAGACAATTGACAGATGCAGTGGTTAGCCTATCACTTGGTCCTCGTAGGCTAACATGGTGTTTAGGGGGGCCTTTGAGGGTGATCTATGGCACTTTAGCAGGCCTTTTGGTGCTTGTTTCAGTACTCTTCAACTCAGTGTCCCAGCTTAGGCCATCAAGACACCTAGACCCACACTTACTAATTTTAGTAGTTGCTCATACTTACTATTTATAGTAAGTCATGGAATGGTCAATTGTTATCATGCCTATATCTGGAAAGTTGATGGATTACTCCCATGAGTTGAAATTGGTATTTATTGGGGAGTTAATGATTTAATTTATATTATTAAAGTTAATCCAATCTAACTTTAATAATACTAATTATTATGGATGACTTTATTAAATGGTGTTATAAGGGGTTAAAAGGTGTTATGTGATGTTTGCATAAAGTATTATTATTTTAATGTTTTGACCTCTCAACTTTATGATGAAATATTTAAATGACCATTAGAAGCAAATTAAATGAAATGAAATTCAAATGCAAATTGGGCGTGGAAATATAAAAGGGCGTTGAGAGTTCATTTTGCGCATTCTTGATTTGCACAATTTTGAGAAGAGCTGAAGCAAGGGTTTGCTAGTTGTGAAAACCATAGCTTTTTGGGGACGAAATCCCTTAGGAGGAACAGCTTGATGGAAGAGTAAAAGATCTCCCAAGCTAGCTTATAGACAATTCCATTTCAGGGATTGTGCTTGTGCTTCATCAATTTACAGGAGAGTTTCATGTTTAGGGGTTCGAAGGAGTTATTGGAAATTGCAGGCATTGTTCATCTTTCCAGAGTAAGAGGATTTACAGAGGGTAACGAAGAGAACCCAAAGTTTATTGCACATATTGCCAGGCAAGTGGATGCCATTGCAGGAGTCTCCCATTCTGGTTGTGGCATTCTACCCATTTATTCCTGCATTGCATTCGAGGTTGGGCATTGGGGTTTTGCTGTAGAAACTTTGCAAACTCCATTTCCTCAGCCTAGCTTGAGAGTCTAAAGGGGTTTATCATTGCACTCCAACTTGGGCGACTAGGTTACAGTCCAAATATGATCTACAGCAATTTCCTGTGTGTTCGTGGGTTTACATTGAAGCTTGTTTTTCCATCACTAACCTTGTGAGTAGTCAACTAAGAGTGAAATGTTCTAAGATACCACTACGCAGGGAATAGACTGGTATAAAGGAGGCATTTCCAGCTTGTAGTCCACGCATGAGCTCTGGCAAGGGGTCATGGGCACTCAGAAAGAGGCTGCAGGTCTAAACAAACCCTACGCCATCCATATTCTTGCTATATAATGATGTTAAGGAGGTCGCCAGGGTTGCTGGGAACGATTGGTGTGTTTGGCAAAGGCCATAATGTGTAGCTGGGCGTGAACTTTCAATTTCAAATTGCTGTGCTCTTTATTATCTGCAGGCTGTGGTCACCTAGAAGAGTATCGACCAGCCCACAAGCTCCTAAACTGGTATTTAGTCCTTTTAAAGTTTGTATATGTTGTGCTATGTATCGTTGCAACCTTATGGCTCAGAAATTCATGTTTACAAAGATCAGATCTATGCATTTTGTATACTGAAATCTGCTTCTGTACCTTCATACTGTTGTCATATCATTGCTCAGAAAAGTTAAGTCTGAAGATATTTAATTTATACCTATTGTAATAGTTGTGCTCATTTAGAGTTGTGAATGTGGTTATTTCATGATATCATTATCATATGTTATTGCAAAACAACTCTTCTTTATATATTCAGCCCTTAGAATGCAAATGTTTGACAAAATGATCCATATGTCAAACTAGTAAAAATCTGAGCAAATTTGTAAGTCCTAACTCCAACTGGGGTGGGACACTACATAAGCACCCTCCATCATCAATCTATCTAACTTATATACACAGACCGAGTCAGTCCCCACTTGTACAGCATTAGACGTTTTAACTTTTTCTATGGTATACTTCAAAATATGAAATTGGATGTTTGCATCCTTCCTCTTCCCTAGACAACCAATAGCTCTAAGAAAATAAGAGCCAATTGAACATGTGACAAGGATATTGATGAGTGGCTGATGTTTGATATCAATCCACCAATCCTTAATGATGGAGCAAGAGAGGTTGTTTGGAGTTAATCGGGCCTGTTGTGAAATCTTTTAGGAGTTCAAAAGGGCATTCAAATGAGTTACTTGAACTTGCAGTCCTTGCTACACACCCATTCCTAGAAGAATCCCCAATGGAAGCCTTACTTCTATAACCTCTAGTTTTTTGTTGCATTTTAACTTCATTCTCTTCACTCTTCCTACTCCCACTCTGCTCATTGCTTCTTTTTGTTTAGAATTTAAAACACAACTGCAAGTGAAATAATTTTCAAAAAAATAGAAAACCCAAGTGTTGGATTTTTTGAAAAAGCCAAAAAAAATACAAAAGAATTTGAACAAATGAATAATAGATATTAACCGTTCCTGAAATGATGTGGATTTAATGCGTTATTGTCTTCTTTCCACTACTATTCTCCTCTTCTTTGTCATGTCCCTTCTCAGGTGTAAAGAATCTCAGAAGATCCTTAGCCTATTTAATTTCCCTTAGGCCCATTGGGATGTTGCAAGGAAAATAATTAATTAATTAACTTGAGTTGTCTGATGACATTTTATTTTTAAAAGACAACTTATGTTTAATTAATTATTTTATGAAGGGCGGCTAATGTTAGAAGTAATTTTAAAAGAGGGCCATTTTGGGAGATAAAATGTAATATGAAATTTAAAGATTTTAAGTCTTTTTTGGAGGGAAATGAAGAATTATGAATAATAATAATTTGTTATTTCAAAAGTGCATATAAAAGGAGGATTTGAGGAAAGAAAAGGTATTCTATGCGTTTTATCAAACCCTAGTTTAGTAGAGAGATTGAACTTGGTTCATTCTTTAGTCAAAGGATGAAAGCACTTTTGACAATCAGTTTTAGGGATGAAAACCCTCCTAGCTGATTGAATGAATTCATCCAAGATTCACCATTGTGTTTCATTGATTGGACAAATTGAAAGAGACTTTTTCAGTATTTGAGTTTGGAGTGAAATATTGAAGATTTCAATTTTTTGAGGGCTGCTACAGTAATCCATACAACTGTTACAATGTTTTGTACCATTGCTACAGTCGCTTATTTCAGTTTATTGTGAAATTTCTATGTTTGGAGGTGGCATATTATCATACTGGTTTGTCGCTTCAAATTTTGGGCTATATCAGACTTAGAACAATAGCCATTTTGCTGCTATATTCTGTCATTTTTCCCATTACAGCAGATAAGGGTTAGTATTTTGTTGCATTAACATTCCAAAAGTCATAACAAGTGGACATATATTTCTAAAATGTTGTTACTATATTTCATTAGTTTTGGAAAAGAATAAAATCAGTTTCTTGCATTGTTATTCATTTGTCATTTCATCAAATATTTGCAAAAAAAAATAATATAGTGTGGAGATTGTTGGAACACGTTTGCCATTGTGCCAAAAGATCAACCTGTTAACGCTCAATATAAATGCTAGAGATAACCGGATCCATGGGAGGTGGTTAGTCTATGTCACGAACCCGAAGGGAGGCGCTGGCAATTAGTCCAACAATCCCCCCCTTAGCGTCACCGGAGGGGATTCGATCCCGCGACCATGGCTCTGATATCATTTGTTGGAACACGTTTGTCTTTGTGCCAAAAAATTGATTTGTTAATGCTCGATACAAACGCTAGAGATAAACAGATCCACGGGAGGCGGTTAGTCCATGTCACGAATCCAAAGGGAGACATTGTCGATTAGTCCAACAAACATATTTCAGTGGTATCAAAGTTGGTTTTCTTACCAACCTATTGGGTAGTAAATCTTCTTGAAATCAGATTCAAAAGTTGCACTTGCATGTCATGTTTGGAAACTAACAATTGATGCAAAGATACATTTCATATCCATCCAATTGAAAGAGCTAATAGGTATTATTTGAGGAATCTTAGAAGAGGGCAGTATAATTTTTTTGAAAATTCCAGAAGAAACATTTCCTTTTGTAGATTTATGGGTAGAAGAAATCATGACAGATAGGGAAGGGAGAAATAAAGGTAATAACATAGAGCAAATACTCAATGAACTATCTCAAGGATAGCAATAGTTGACCAATTTATTGATACAAATGTTGCAAAAGATGAACATACCTAGGGCTAGTGTAACGTCCCCTTTTTGGGATAACCCTAAATCTTATCCTAGAATCACACGCTTGATGTAGTTAGGGCTGTAACTTACCACAATGCTTTAAACAAGATAAAGCTTGGCTTTAGGCCCTGCAATCATGTTAGATAATACTGAAAATATAATTCATGTGATCAAAACATAATAAATGTCTTATCAATTTAAGATACATAACTATTCCACGACTATCTAAACTACCAATATCCATAATGCATAGTGGAAACTTTAATCATAACAGGTTTTGGATGAGAAGCAGGATAAGTCCGCCCGAAGCTATCCATCTAAGCCCAAGAGCACGAGCATCCGACCAAGACTACCCACCCCTTGGCCCTCATGAGGTGCACTTAGACAACTTTGATGGGGTGGTCTACCCAATGGACATCTTGTATCTGCATTCCCTATCCTTGCTATCTTATCCATCCTCCTTATGACTGAGATTCGTTGGATCCATCCTAACAATCAATCATAGTTTGGCTTGATAGGAAAGTCTTGAAAGGGTTGCCTGTAAAATACTCAACCCATCTAAGCCCAAGAGCACGAGCGTCCGACCAAGACTACCCACCTTTTCGCCCCAAGCGTCAGGAACATCCGACCAAGACTACCCACCTTTTGGCCCCAAGCGTCAGGAATGCCCGACCAAGACTATTCCATCTTCGGAGTGGCATACTTAGCATGGGAGGCCCGTAAACAACATCCTCCTATCTCGTCTCCTTCAACCTTATATCTGATTGATCATAGGATGAGCACATACATAAACATATAAATATAATCTATTCATGTTTATATTAAAGAGTCATTATTACTTATAAGGCTCAATAATTGTTGCAAGCATCATTATTGGGCAATTGTAAATCATGTATATATATATAATTAGTTGTCCAATAACATATTATTAATGCTATAAGAATCAATAGTACATGCATAGTCTTATTATACCAAAATGACATTAATAAATGACATCAACTAGATAAATGTAGAAACCCTTGTTTCCCCTGTTTTCTGAATCTGACTGTTTTTTATCGTTTTGTTTGTATTTTGGTTTTTTTTTTTGAGGTTTTTGCATGAATAAATCAAAAAGGCATCATTAAAATAAATTTGAACTTTCTTTTAATTATTTCAATAGTCTTCGATCACATTTTTAATTATAAATTATAATCGAAAATGGCCCCTTCCATGATGGGCAACCCCCTTCAGTAATTCACTTAAGTTATAATATTAAAATATTATAACTTTATAATATAAGCTCCAAAAATAATTAATATTTAATTAATCAATTAAATATTAATATCTCCCTCGAAATGTGTCCGATTTACGAACCGTCTGAAGCTGGTGACTAAGTGAATGATTCTGCACATGATCAATCCATACTGCTAAAAATAGCAGGGGTGCCTCGCTGAGTGCCAAATACTGCTAAAAATAGCAACTCAGGCAAATGGTGTCCGAATGAGCCCGAACGAAAGCCAACTGGTAAAATTCTGACAACTGAAGCCAAGCCAAGCTCCATCAAGACCCTCTATCCATCCTATCAACCTACGAGGGTCGCATAATAGGCTAATCATATGCTCTGAGAGATGTCAACTAGAAGGGGACATGACAATAAATATTATTGTGTAAAAACTGTATTTATCAATCATCAATATTATATCTATCAATCATAATATATTTAAATATATTTATCAATTATCAACTGTTATTTAAATCCCTAATATATTCGTCAATCATTAATATCTACATTCATAATATATTTAGCCAATATTATTTTCTAAATATATATACCTTTATCAACTTCCTATTTAAATTTGGGAAGGCACTTACCGCCTTACCTATTACTTGATCTGCCAAAGATCGTTCTATTGCCTAGCCAACGATGCCTTTTGGTCTCGAGGATCTCTTCCCTAAATATCTTCCATAGGGATGTGACTTTCCTGATCGCTGCTTTTGGAGGTTTAACCAATGCCTCTTGGTGCATCGCTTGGCATGTTCGTTGACCATGGGATGTGTATTAGTGTTTGCTATGTAATTGACTATTATTAATGATCGTTGTGTTATGAGTCTTGTTGGTATTATTTCAGATTATGTTATTATTTAATAATATGATCAACAATTATAATTATAATATTGTTATTTGATAATTATAACTATAATAATATTTTAGATTACATTCATTTTATTATTTTATTTTATTATATTTCTGTTAAGTTTTTGTGTATTATAGTGTTTCATATTTTAGTACTAAAGTGCAATAACAATAAATTGCTAATATATATATATATATATATTATTACGCAAGTAATTGGTAAAATATTCGATATATTTACATTGAGCAATGTGCTCAATAAATAGTTTACAAAATATACAAAAACGGGAAGTTTCTAAAAAGAAACTCTAGATAAGATCAAAGACGATCTTATCAATAATTTACAATAAAATACAATAGTTGAGCATTAGTAAATAAATAATAAATATTATTTTAATACCCTCCTGTAATGCTCAATCTATCAACTACACCAAGATGCCCCCTGAATTTTACAAATTTATCTGGACTGAGCGACTTGGTGAGAATGTCTATTGTCTGCTCCTCTATCGGAACATACAACAACTGAACCGATTCGTCTTCAACCAGCTTCCGAATGAAGTGACAATGAGTTTCCACATGCTTGGTTCTTTCATGGAAGACTGGATTCTTGGCAAGTTTGAGAACCCCCTGATTATCACAAAACAAAGGAGTCGGACCTGATTGAGATATTTGCATATCTACAAGCATCCGGTGAATCCAAACTGCCTCACATGTTGCTTTAATTGCTCCTTGATACTCTGCTTCTATCGAGGAGAGAGCCACTGCCTACCACTTCTTACTAGTCCATGTGACTGCACCGGATCCCAAATTGAACATATACCCAGATGTTGATTTCCTGTCATCAACTGAACCTTCCCAATCTGAGTCTGTGAAACCACTAAGTCTAGGATCGTGACTCTGAGTGTACAAGAGTCCATAGTCAGAAGTGCCCTTCACATAACGCAGCACACGCTTTGCTGCTACCCAATAATCAGCCTTGGGGGCTGTCATGAAGCTTGAAATGTAGCTCACTGCAAAACTGAGGTCAAGTCTAGTGGCAGAGATAGATGAGGCTGCCCACTAGTTGCCTGAACAATGATTCATCTACTATTGGTGAGTCTGACTTAGCTGACAACTTAAGCCCTTTTTCCATGGGTGTGGAGGCAAGTTTGCAATCCTGCATTCGGAACTTATCCAGAAGACTTCGAGCATACTTGGACTGGGAGATGAAAATACTGCTCTCGGTCTGCCAAACATCAACACCTAAATAGTAATGCAAGAGTCCCAAATCTGTCATGTCAAATGTGTTGAACAAATCCTGTTTGATCTCATCGATCAAATGTTCCAAGCTGCCAGTAATGATCAGGTCATCCACTTAGACAACAACAATAAGTATTTCACTACCAGTCTATTTGACATATAGATTGGAGTCAGATGGACTCCTCTGAAAGCCATGTTCTGTGAGGTACTTATCAATCTTGATGTACCAAGCCCGAGGAGCTTGTTTCAGGCCATAGAGTGCTTTGACCAATTTGCACACCTTTTGTTCTTGAACAGCAACTTTGAATCCTAGAAGCTGCGTCATATAGACTTCTTCCTTCAACTCACTGTTGAGGAAAGCACTTTTAACATCCATCTGATGGACTTTCCAACCAAACTGGGCTGCTAAGGCAAGGACAAGCCGTATGGTACTCATTTTGGCTGTAGGCGCAAAAGTCTCCTCATAGTCAATGCCTTCTTTCTGTGAGAACCCCCTTGCAACTAGACGAGCTTTGTACTTGTCAAGGGTTCCGTCAGCTTTGTATTTCACCTTATACACCCATTTGCAGCTAATGGGCTTCTTCCCTGGAGGAAGATCAGAAAGGACCCAAGTGTGATTCTTCTGAAGACTCTGGTATTCCGCTTCCATTGCCTTTTCCCACTCATGAATGCCTTTAGCCTTTGAATATGTTTGAGGCTCATAGACACTGTGAATGTTGGCCATAAGAGCAAAATTGACTGTAGGCTGCTGTTTGCTCTTCTTTCTGGATGATCTACCTGTTGATGTGATTTTTGTGACCGCACCAATCAGTAGACCAAAGTTGTCTGAAGGCTACTCCATTCTCTCTTGATCAAAGTATTCCATGCACTAAGATTGCGAGATAGATCGCACGTTCAACTCCAAGGTTCCGAAATACTTGGAATACCCTCAGTTGGTTCATTGTGAATTGCTGTTTACATGAGGGGACTTACACAATTGTTCATATGGCTTGCAGTTAACAGTAAATGGATGATTGGAAGGGAATTTTACGCGAATGATTTGGCTTTGAGGTATGAACTTTCCTAAAACTAACCAGAAATATGCGGAATGTAAATGAGTATAGGGATAGGAAAATCTAAATTCTATCTAAGGATGGGATGTGGAATCAATCTCAACAGCTTCAACCAAACTCTGCCTCCCACCTCCTATTTTAGACAGTTTACACACAAAATTAGTACAATGAAATCTTTAAAAGGGATAGCAAAGAAGTACAAGCTACAATTGGAAGGCACCAAGATATACCGTCAAGGCAGCCTTGTACAGATATGAATTGCAATTGAAGTTAGGCTTATGAAATTCTCCAGTTGACCACGCAAGGCAAACTTGCCGTCAACAAGCTGCTAGTGGTATGGAATAAAACGAAGTTGCCTCGATCGATACCACAAATCCACGACTAATATCTACTTGCATGAAATGAAAATGCTATTTTTAAACTACTTTACGCTACTTGGAGTCGAAGGGATGAAGAAACCTTGCTAGCTATCCATAACAAAGACGAATTTCACCATCAATGAAAAGATCTTCTATTATGAAAGTTTTACACAACAATTTCTTACAAAAGTTTTCAAAGAAAAACTTTCCTTCTTCTCCACACTAAGCTATGCTAAGCTACACAATTATACTATCAATCTCTCTGCTCTAGTCTCTAGTCCGATGTCTAATCTAATTCTAATGAATTACAAATGAGGGGGACTGCCCCTTTTATAGATGGCTCAGTCCAATGGACAGCTCAGATTACAATCAAAAGAATGGCTCAGATTGAGCCACCTCAACCCTAACTCTAAAAACTGCCAGAATGGGGAGTGGTACAATAAATGAATCAAAGATTCCCACTCACTCCCAAAATAGTAAAGGCAATTAATGCCCATAATCAGTCTTCTAGAAGATCATCATCTTGAAATGCATTCCCGTTTTCCTTCTCCCTGGCTGCAAACTCAATGAACCTGGAAAGTACAGCCTAAACCTCCTGAACTGAAATAGGTGGAATGTAGTCAAGCTGAAACTCTAATACTATGACTGACTATTCGTGTGAAATATTCCAAGCCAATTTTTTTTTGATTTTTCACAATTTCAAATTACAAGCAGTGCACCCGTTAAGGTTAGATGGATAAACCAAAACGTGCAAGGAAGCAACTCTAACCAGAATGGCGCCGATGATGGCGAGCATTGGTCAGAGGATCTTCTACTCTAAATACAGAAAGGAACTCAACGCCAAGTATGTGCTACCCAATCCAATGCGGAGTGAGGGGCGACCATATGACGGAGTGATTACAATAACAGTGCTTGAAAAGACAATGCGGAAAGCAGGAAATACTCAACACCCAGAATGTGCTTTCTAACCCAGAATGGGATAGTAGCTACCATAGGGCGGAGGTCAATTAAAACAAAAGCAACTGCTGAAAGTATGATGACTATTACAATCCGATAAAGCAAGAATCTATAATGCGGTCAGTACTACTGCCAGCTTACAATTTAAGAGATGAGATCTTGCTAACAATATAAATCAGCTTATAAGAGAGTTGTACAATATTCAAGAACTTATTTGCGGGAAGTAAAGATCACAGAAACAGCAAATTAAAGATCCAACCTTAATCTCCAAGCTTGGGCAATCTTCACTGAAGTCTTCACGTTGCTTTGAAAGAACTATCACCACCAATCAATATAGAAGATGCAGATTTATCCAATCTGCTGTGACAGACCTGCACTTTTCAATGCATTACCAGCAACATAGAAAACCTTGAAATGCTCGAAACTCTCTCTATACTCCTCCAAAATACCAAATACCAATTGCAAAACTCAATTGAGATAGGGGCGCTCAAAACCAGATCATAAAACAGACTGAAATTGCAGATTCTAATAAATGCACGATTCCCAATGACATACAAATGGTACGGCCCAGCACAGGGGCGATTTTGCCTTTAAAAATAAATGCCTCAACTAAAAATTCTATAGACTTGGGAACAATGGCGCCTTGACTAGATGAAGAGAAAGAAACACTACCCACAACCAATTTTTTTGTCTTTTTGGATTTATGAACAAAACATTGAATCTGCTGTAGCAAGAATACAAAAACCAGAAAACTCTAATATGCAGAATCTGAACCTAATTTGACAAATGCAAATTACAATGCACTAATTCCAATAACTCAAAAACTAGACTAAGAATCACCACTAGATGTCTTACAAACACGAAGCGATGCCCGAGCTAGGAGGCCTTCATTCCTCGAAGCAGTTCCAGAGCCAATCCGGCAGCATAACAGTATAGTCGACCAAAGATGAAGAAATGATGCACAAGACTCCTTTTATAAGTTTCGTTTGACTTCACGAAACCCTAAAATCCATCAATGTTTCAAGCCCTAGCTCTTCTGTCACTAGTCTTTTCCCACTTTAACTCATGTATGTGTACCCCAATTCAATCACCTTGAAATCGCCCCAAATATATTGCTTTGACTTTTAAAGAATGAATTAAAGAATAATCTTTTAATGAGCCACCCTCAAGACCACTTTTAAAACAACATAGGATCATTAAAATCTAGGCCAAAGGGTCCAGCATTAAATATAATAATTAAAAGCGTGACTTTTTTTTTAATTAAATGGCTCTTATCCCTCCAGTGTGCCAATAAGCGAGCAATTAGACTCATGGAGATGGCAGGAGAAGCTGAACTCATTTGGAAAGTTGCTAAAATAAGTTACTAAAAGCCAGAGACCAGGAGAAATCTTCAGATACCAGATAGACCTGCTAGAGTCCTCTAAAACCCAGGAAAGAATCTAGCCATTGAATCCCACCATCTAAAGGCAATGACCTCAAAATAGGAAACCTAATTTTGCAACAGAGCTAATATTTGGGGTTTCAGGAAAAGATTGGCAATTCACATGATCGATCGGGTTTGAAGAGGGGACATTGGGTCGCCCTCCCCAAGATTGCTTGTCCTCAAGCAATCACAAACTAGGATGCTGCAATATCTCATCAGTTTCCCAGGTTGCATCCTCCATAGGCAGGTTCTTCCACTTTACCAAACATTCTCTGATAGTTCTATTCCTCAAGGAATGTTCTCTGACATCAAGTATCTCCTCGGGAACTAGAACCAACTGTCCTTCTTCATCCAACGGTGGCAACTGTGAAGAAGCAACCACATTGTGTCCAAGTGCCTTCTTAAGGCGAGACACGTGGAAGACGTTATGTACTCTGCTATCTGATGGTAGCTCTAATTCATAAGCTACTGCCCCAACTTTTCTGATGACCCTAAATGGCCCATAGAAGCGAGGTTTGAGCTTCTCAGCTCCACTCTTCTTGAGAGTAGACTGTCTATAAGGTTATGCATGAGAATGAACTCATATCCCCAACCTCAAAAAGAGACGCTCAATGCACCTCTGATCAATACAACCACTGATTTTATTTAATCACAAATTATCCTTCAAGGATCTCATTATGTTTCTTGACTATCTTGCCAACAAATCCTTAATGCAGGGGTGCTTTGTCCTGAAACACCAAATCTGCAAAACTAGGTGCTTCATACCCATTAAGTGCCAAGAAGGGAGACATCTTAATTGACATATGAAAAGTAGAGTTGTCGCAGTACTTGCCTATATGCAGCCACTTGACCCAAGCTTTCTGCTGTTCTGACACATAATTTCTCAAGTAGCCTTCCAACCACTTGTTCACCACTTCTGTTTGCCCATCAGGTTGGGGGTGATAACTCGTGCTTGGAGTGAGCACAGTACCACTCATTTTGAAAACTTCTTGCCAAAAGGTACTTAGGAACTTGCTGTCCCTATCACTTACAATATTTTTTGGCAACCCATGCAGCCTAAACACCTCTCGAAAGAACAAATCTGCAACGGGCTGCAGAAAAGAAGTGCTAGTAGCAAAGAAATGGGCATTGGATTCAATACCTGTCCTTCCTACGTCGGCTAATCCTTCCCTTGGGCCTTGGGCAGCAGATTGATGAAATCCATCGAGGTCTTTCCCATTTTTGATTGAGATAGAGTGGACGTTGCAGCGGACCAGTGATGTCTGTACTCATTTTTATTAAGCGACAAAACAGGACATTGTAGATATGGCGATTCATTCACCTTTCAATCCTTTCAGAAAACCCTTTCGGGATTTGCCTATAGGTCTTAGAAAAACCAGCGGTGACCAACAAGTAAGATGTCATGAAGTCAGGAAAGAATCTTCTTCTTGAGCTTAGAATCAGCCACTAGAAAGATTCTTCCCTTATCCTGGATCAATCCCTCAACCACCTGGTACCTTTCATCATGGAAAGTACCTTCCAGAATGCTGGTTGGAAACTGATTTTTGGCATAATCAGCAAGCAACATGTCTCTCCAATCTACAGTAAGCTCACACAATGAGCTAAGATGAGGCTTATTACCCAGGAGAACGCCATTACTACATTATTTTTCCCTTTGGCTATTCAATGTGTCAAAGTGTGCGCTTCAAACCTCTCTTGTTTGTTACTCTCATTTAGATCTTTCTGGTGCATGAAATGCTTGAGGCTATTGTGGTCCGTCTTAACCACGAACTTGTTTCCCACCAAGTACTGCCTGAACTTGGCTAATGCATGCATAATGGCAAGCATTTCTTTATCATAGATTGAGTATGTCCTTTCAACACCCCGTAATTTTCTGCTCTCAAACACGATAGGGTGTTTGTCTTGCATCAGGACAGCCCCCACTCCTTCACCTGATGCATCACATTGCAGCTCGAATGGTTTGAAGAAATCCGGAATAGCCAAGACTGGACACGAGCTCATGATCTTCTTGAATTTATCAAAAACAATTTGAGCCTTTTCTGACCAAGCCAAAGGCTCCTTTCAGTGAGATCGATGGGGAGCGATGCAGATACCCCTTCTGAATCTCGATAAAATACAAAGACCCAGTGCTTTCAAGCTGAGGTCAAGCTCAGTGCAGGCCAATCAACTCTTGATCTTTTCAGGATCCTGCCTCCCTCATTGCTTGATTATGTGGCCAAAGTGCGATGCTCTCCATTTCCAAATTCACATTTGGAAGCTTTTTCAAATAGCTCTCGATTCCATGATATAGCCACTCCAAGTGCTTGGGGTGATCTTCAAGTCTTCTTTGTAGATCAGAATATCCTAATCAAAATATCGACTCAAACGCCGTAACTGGTTAGAAGACACAGTTCATGCAAGTGAGAAAGATGGCAGGCGTTAAGTGTAAATGGCATGACCTAGAATTCAAAATGGCCATAATTGTGTCGAAGCTGTCTTTTTCCATTCTGATCCCTCATTAGTATGCAGTGGAAACAGCTTGGAGCCTCGGATCGATCTTGAAAGAACTTAGCCCATGTAGCTCATCAATGAGCTCATCTATTCTGGGAATGGGGTATCTGTTCTTGATGGTGCTTTGGTTCAAAGCACGATAGTCCACGCACATGCGCATGGTACCATCCTTCTTCACAAGAACCACTGCAGATGCAAAGGGGCTCTTGCTTGGGCGTATGAAACCTGTCTCCAAAAGTTCTCGAATATTTCTCTCGATCTCATCCTTTTGCCTCTTCGGATACCGATATGGAGTTGTGATCACCGGTTTAGCCCCTTCCTTGAGCTCTATGATGTGTTCTGAACCTCGATCAGGAGGGGGTCCAGGAGGTAAATCAACAAACACTTTACTCTTCTTGGTGAGTAAAGACTAAATATCTGGAGGATGCTCTATTTTTGTTTCAGCTGGACCAGCTGGAAGAATCATGCACTCCGCAGCCCACTCCACTTGGTCATGACGTATCAACCTTGCCATCCTCTTGAATGACACAATCCGAGGGCCACCATTTGACATTCCTCTCAACACCACCTTCTTTCCATCGGATTGAAATTTGAGTTCCATGGTTTGCAGATTTAAAGAGATCTCTCCAAGAGATCGCAGCCATTGAATGCCAAGGACAACATCCGTATCTCCAATATTAACCACATAGAAGTCATCCTTGACTTCGTAATTGCCCAATTGCATTGACATGTTGGGAATCCTCTTGGTGCATGAGATGTGAAACCCATCAGCAACCATAACTCTGAAACCCTCAAAGTCTTCTGTTTGCAACCCTTTCTTTGCCACCACGACTTCGTCTATGAAGTTATGTGTTGCTCCAGTGTCAATTAAAGCAACAATGCGCTGCCCTTTGATCATCCCACGAACTTTGAAAGACTCATTCTTTTGGAAGCTCGAAAGTTGAGCCAATGTACCACCACCTTCTTTTTCACTTTCAGACTCTTCTGGAGTTTTTTCTTCATCGCTGTCCTCAAAATCAGCTTGCTGATCAGAAAAATCAGAATTGCTTTCTTCAGCTGTATAGAACTCAATTTGATGGATTTTAGCACCCTTTGGGCACACATGATCTTGGGACCATTTTTCCCAACAACGGAAACATAACCCCTTTCTTCGGAGTTCATTGATAGTCTCTGGATCCAATCTTGTGCCATGAGGTTTCTGTGGTTTAAACTCCTTATGGTGAGGCTTTTGATGAAACTTTTTCCCTCTATCCCCCTTGTGAAATGCTGGTTTGGAATGGAACTTTGCTTTGGGAGCAGCCCACTCCATGTTTCTAGCCTTTTTCATTGCTTCTTGTAAGGACGGTGAATCAAAAGCTTTGATCCAACCCTTGAGTGGCTCCATCAATCCTTCGCTGAATAGGATCACTAATCTTCTCTCAGTGATTCCAGTGACCATAACTGAAAGTCTTTGAAACTCAGCTATGTAGGCATCAACAGTGCCATACTGTCTCAACTGTGCCAACTCCCTAAAATGCACTTCTGGGTCCTTCTTCTCGAACCTCTCAATGAGTCTATTGGTGAACTCATCAGTAGCTAGTGATAGACCCATGACCTAAGGTGACTAGGCCATGGTACCACCACTCATGCGCCACCCCATCTAGGTGTAGCGTAGCGAATTTAATCGCTTCTTCTTCAGCCATTGGCCTAAGAGCCAAATAGTTGTCTAGCTTCTGTATCCAAGCTCGAGCAGAATTATTATCACTTCCATCAAAATGGGGAAGCGTAACCTTGTTGATAGCTTGATACAAGTCTCCTTGTGCTGGAGTTCTTCTTTGGTCATAATTTCTCCCTTGGCCTCTATCCTTCCTTCTATACTCCATGTAATCATTGAAGGACATGTCAAGTTTGACCTCATCAGGAAGGGTGTCATACTCCGTACGGCCTATCCTTAGCCTCTCCAAAGATGAAGCATTTTCTTCGGGATCAGGATGTGGGTTTGCTGGTGCCAAAAACGTGGGTTTGAGTGCTCTAGCAGAAATGTAGGTGCTGCTAACTGAAGGTTGGGCAACATGACCATTGTGCTGGTTGGTAGCACTATGCTCACCGGCATGCACTGTATTGTTTTGTGGAGTATTCGGACCCAATCTCCCTAACATGAGAGAGAACATATCCAACAAAGCATCCATCTTCTTATCAAGTCCTTGACCTAGATTGGCTGAATTGTCTATACCCTTCCCACTGTCACCTCTGTTGCCAGAACTTCTTTCATTATCCCCCATTTCTGTTTCTTGTAAAGGCTCCCAATGAGCCCTCAAAATCTCTGAAGCTGTTTGACCTTCTGGGGCTTGATACAACTGTGTCTGAACTGTATCCCTCTTGTATACTCTTGCCAAATACCTCTGTTCTCTGTCACTCATATGAAGATGATTTCACAGGATGGCAGGATGCGTGGCTCTGATACCACTGAAATATTCCGAGCCAAATTTTTTCGTTTTTCAATTAACAGATTACAACATTACAAGCAAGTACACCCGTTAAGGTTAGATGGATAAACCAAAACGTGCAAGGAAGCAACTCTAACCAGAATGGCGCCGATGATGGCGAGCATTGGTCAGAGGATCTTCTACTCGAAATACAGAAAGGAACTCAATGCCAAGTATGTGCTACCCAATCCAATGCGGAGTGAGGGGCGACCATATGACGGAGTGATTACAATAACAGTGCTTGAAAAGACAATGCGGAAAACAGGAAATACTCAACACCCAGAATGTGCTTTCTAACCCAGAATGGGATAGTAGCTACCATAGGGCGGAGGTCAATTAAAACAAAAGCAACTGCTGAAAGTATGATGACTATTACAATCCGATAAAGCAAGAATCTATAATGCGGTCAGTACTACTGCCAGCTTACAATTTAAGAGATGAGATCTTGCTAACAATATAAATCAGCTTATAAGAGAGTTGTACAATATTCAAGAACTTATTTGCGGGAAGTAAAGATCACAGAAACAGCAAATTAAAGATCCAACCTTAATCTCCAAGCTTGGGCAATCTTCATTGGAGTCTTCACGTTGCTTTGAAAGAACTATCACCACCAATCAATATAGAAGATGCAGATTTATCCAATCTGCTGTGACAGACCTGCACTTTTCAACGCATTACCAGCAACATAGAAAACCTTGAAATGCTCGAAACTCTCTCTATACTCCTCCAAAATACCAAATACCAATTGCGAAACTCAATTGAGATAGGGGCGCTCAAAACCAGATCATAAAACAGACTGAAATTGCAGATTCTAATAAATGCACGATTCCCAATGACATACAAATGGTACGGCCCAGCACAGGGGCGATTTTGCCTTTAAAAATAAATACCTCAACTAAAAATTCTATAGACTTGGGAACAATGGCGCCTTGACTAGATGAAGAGAAAGAAACACTACCCACAACCAATTTTTTTGTCTTTTTGGATTTATGAACAAAACATTGAATCTGCTGTAGCAAGAATACAAAAACCAGAAAACTCTAATATGCAGAATCTGAATCTAATTTGACACATGCAAATTACAATGCACTAATTCCAATAACTCAAAAACTAGACTAAGAATCACCACTAGATGTTGTCTTGCAAACAATGATGCACAGAACTAGGCCTTCAATTTCCTCAGGCAGTTCCAGGCCAATCCAGTGACTGCTGATGATGGGCAAAGATGAAGAAATAATGCAATGCTCCTTTATAAGTTTCGTTTGACTTCACGAAACCCTAAAATCCAACTCAATGTTCAAACCCTAGCTCTTTCTTCAATATGGCGTCCATTTCCCTTTTAGCTCAATATTCATATTTTAATTAAATCATCACCTTGTAATCATGAAATATCTTGCTAACTTTAGAGATAGTCAAAATAATCTTTTACCAATGAGCCACCCTCAAGAGACCACTTTTAAAAACAGCATTAAGTCCCATTAAATCTGGAAGGCCAAAGGGTCAGCGTTAAAATATAATAATTAAAGTGACTTTTTAATTCAAATGGCTGCTTATCCATCCGAATATTACACGGTAATCTTGAGCAAAACCTTCGACCAAGCTGACGGAAGTCAACCGAGGCGCTGAACTCAATGGAAGAACGCTAAAAATAGAATTGCAAAAATAGTAAATTCGGAGAAAGTCCTTTCGAATCAAGATGAACATACTGCCTACGAGTCCTCTAGAAACCAGAGAAAGATCCGTAATTGAATCCCACCATCTAGAGCAGTATCCCTTCAAAATGAAACCCTGTTTACCTTAGGCTAACATGGGTTTCAGAAAAGGTAGCAGTCATGATCGTCGAGGGTTTGAGAGAGGACGTACATGGAATTAATAGGTGCACAAGATTTTCTCCAAGCAACTAAGTCATCCTGCACAAAGGTCTTCACCTCTGAGAAGAAAGGTGCCAGCCTACCCCTCAAATTATCAGTAGTCACCTCATCAGGATTCAATCGTCCAGCAAAGATCGCCTCCAAAGTATTCTGGACTCCATCAAGGACGTTCGCCATAGCCTTTCGAACTCTAGCTGAATCCACCTGTGCTGCGTCAAAGAAACCACGTCCGGTGACTACTGAAGAGTACCATCTAGCAAAGTTATATCTATCACCTTCTTGAATGACTCCTCCATCAATCAGCATCTGCGAAGGAGTATGCCTCAATGCCTCTAGACATTGAATAACTTTGCTCTGATAAATAGAAGCATCGCCCCAGGCCTGATCAACTGGCTCCATTCGTGTCACAATGCTGGAAGCTTGCTGGTAAGCATGAGCAAGGTCTTCCATGAACTTTTCTATTTCGGCACGAACTCCTGTAACCCATTTATCTGCCTCCTATGCCATTTTCCTCAATTCCAACAAGCCGCTAACTGGCTCTCTGGATAACTCGGCGGGAAGCTCTATTGCTGGAATCTCCTGCCCACAAGGACGAGACAACTGTTGTACATATCCTATCAATGTTTTATGTTCTTTCTTCAATTTCTTATACTTTCCTTCCTTCCTGAACAATCTATCCTTAAGCGCCTGATAGGAGTTATCACACTCCTCAACAATCTGTGCACCTGTGGGATGTCCTAACTCCATAGTTGTGATCACATAATTTTCGAGCATTGCTTCATCCTGATCACAATCCACTTGTGGCACTGCAATATGAAGGGTGCAAGAACCACCCTCATCAGTTGATATCTTCAAAAAAATTCGTGCTCTCTTCTTTGGTGGAGGTGCGCTGATCCTGTTTAACAACTCTTCCATCTCTACTGCTGGATCAATCTCTTCACTGGGGCTCCTTCTCATTCTATCTTTGAGCCAATTAGGTACTATATGCTGTATTTCAAACGGCTGCTGTTCTTGTGCTTCTACTTCTCGGACTTGTTCAACTTCAATATTATTCTAGTGAGGCTCATCGGCCTCTAGTGGCTGAGTATCTCCTGAAACTATATCATCATCCTCTAAAGCCGCCTCTAACTCATGCTGAAAATGAGTATCAGTAGCGGTCTCCTCATCATCTTCATGCTGATCATCTCTAGTAGGTGCGTTGACACTCTGGCCAACTGACTCTCTCCGTGGTGGCTGATTTTCTTCATGTACCTCATGCACCTGATTCAATGCATTTCTCTGATCAGCAAAAAGAGAAACCTCCTGTATGCTTGGAGAGCGTGTCTCCAATGGCGTGGGCGACTCAACTACAACTCTTGGAGGTTCTGGCCAAACAGGCTCCTGACGAACTGGCTCCTTCCTTCGAGATTCTGGACCTCGAGAATTTGTTTCTTCCTGCTGGTAGTGGGTGTCTTGTGATCTCCCATCAAATTGTAGGTCAAGGAAATTGGCCTACTCTTCAGTCTGCTCACATGCCTATCAACCCATGCTCTAGTAAATGTCATAACTGGAATACAAAGTGTGTCCAAATTTGTTATCTCAGGCTCTGACCAATCGGGGAGTGGAAGCAGAGTATCTCTCACTGCCTCATAATCTGGATAGAGAACGTTCATGTCCTCATCCACCTGGTCTGGTACTGGAATGACTTCACACTCCCTGATCATACTCAATGGCAACCTAGAGAACATACTCTTCCTGACTTCTGCTTCATCTGATGCATCAGCCCAGTAATCTTCAATATTTTCCTTATGTTTAAACTCTTCTGACAGTATCCACCTGATGTTGCTATGTGGATCATAGTGCTGTCTGCTGGTGTGATAGGAAAAATGAAAGAACTGAAGCTCACTTTCAGCTTCTCTAGCTGCCTGAAGTGAAGGACACACTTCGTCTGAATTACCCATGATAATCAGGAACTCAACTCCTCCCTTCTTCTTTCTCTTCTGAATCTTATCGTAGGCAACCAGTTGCCTAAATATCTCTAACATTAAAATCCTGTTGGTTGGGTACTTAGGCAGCCTATATGGATATGAGGAAAAACCTTGCAGCCTAATGTAAGAAAACTTTGGAAACTGTATAAACCAGCACCCATACCTTTCAATTAATTCCTGAGCTTCCCTCGAGATCCTGCGATGAGTACACTCTTGAAGTGATCTCGTAATATGCATGGTAAAAGCATCATTGACACGCTTATAATGGGTTGTGCTTGTGAAGTGCAACTGCGGACAAGCCTCATAAATTTTGGTGAACGAGAACCCACAACCAACAGGCTCATATAGAGAAATCCCTCGTGTACCGTCATAGGGCCAACATGTAAAATGAGTAAGGCCCATGTAAAGTCGTTCTTACTCGACTGGGGGCTTCTCGTGGGGTAATCATGATCATCATGGCCCAGTGTGTCCTCTTTTCCTTCAACAGAGGTTGATGTAATAAAACATCCATAACAAAATAAATGCCACAGAACCCTCCAACTCTACTCAGCATCATGATCACGTCACAGTACTCCTGCTTCAAATCATCTGATATAATCTGTCTTGGCAACTTTGTACGAGAGGGCCTGGGCTTGTTCATCCAGCGAGTATTAATCACCTCTGTACATCTCTCGAATGTAGAAGCATACATTCTTTCAGCACGCTCTCTCGATTTGTAAATCATCTTCTCGCGTGCTGGGATTCCAAAAGCTTCGCCAATAGCTAAAGGAGTGAGGTTGGCGAACACTTGACCATCCGGTGAAACAATTGACCTGTGCTTTCGAGGGCTCATAGGTTTGCACATTTCCATCATTGGCTCCGAACAGCGAATAGTGGAAAACCAGCGGTACAAATGGCCCGCCGAACAATGATATTAAAGTCGGTGAAGAACCGGTGTTGTAACTCCCATTATCCGATTTCTGAAAGTCTCCAAGTTGAAAGAGCCGAAATTGGTGTCAGCCAGCTTGCCCAACTTCAAGGTGAACATAGACTCCGGCAGGAAAGACATGCCTAGTTTCTTGATAATAGCCTGTCTGGATGCACCGTTGTTGTCTCTGCCAATTGCTCTTACTTCAGCCATCCTCAACTTCTCCTTGAACAAATTCGAACTTTCAATACTCAGAAAATTTCTAAGCAAGCTTCAACAACTTCACTTCACACTCAGCAACTTCAAACCTTTATAAAATCATCCACTTTACTTCGGCAACTTAGATTCTTTTAAATTCGAACTTCAGCAATCTTCTAATGACTTAGCGAATTTCAGCCTCAGCCACTTACTTGTACTTCAAGTCGTACCTTTTCAGCTTCAACAACAAACTCAGATTTCAGCCTTCAGCTTCAGCAATCTTCTTCTTCTCAAATCGAATCTCACTTGCACTTTCACACTTCAGCTTCAGCAATTCACTACAACACTAAACTAAGAGCAAATTCGAATTTCTTCAACTGGTGAAGAGAAATGAAAAACCTTCAGCTCTTATAGCAAAATCGAATTCTAGAAAGAGGCTAAGTTTAGCCAGTACATTAAATCTCCACTACTTCTCCTCAAGAATTCGAATTTCCCTCCTCTGGCATTTGCAACACTTGTCACCTGACGCCTGGAATCTTGGCATTCTAGAACTTC
>VDFB02089926.1:0-12032 GCA_007258455.2 Sequoia sempervirens
CTCTTAGATCCAAATCTCCCTCTCTAAACTCTCTCAGACAAAGGTCGAGATCCCCTAGTGAGGACCTCTCTAGGACCTTAATTCCACTTCAACAATAAGATTATTTATGGGAAAACTAGTTTAAAGTTCTAGACTCAGAGGGTATGGACTCCCTACCTCAAATCCAATGATTTTTTTTGCTATGTCATGGAATGTTTGGGGTTATCTATCCCCTCAAGAAAAGTTCATGTCAAGAAAAAATTCATAAGCCAAATGTAATTTTCTTGCAAGAAGTCAAAGTTGTTGAAACTCGCCTCCAACTTTCTCTTCAGTCCTTATGGAGGGATGGTTGGTTTAAATCCACTCTTCATAGTGATAGAAGTGGAGGTGCAGTATTAGGAATTGCTCCTTGGTTGGCTAATTTTATCATCTCTTCAGGATTTGATCCCAATAATAATTGTGTGTGGTGCTTATTACTACTCCAAGGGAGATCCATTGGTTTTTGCTCCATCTATGCTCCAAGTGATTCCCCTTCTTGAATCAAACTTTGGGAATTGATGGTTAACAAACTCCCTACGGTTGAATGGATTTGGGGAGGCGATTTAAACATGATGAAAAATCACTATGATAGAAGTTGGTTCAACCCTTATAAACTTTCTCAAAAAGAATTTGATGCTTGGATCCTAACAAGAAACATTATGGGAGTTTCTAATCCCATTGTAGACAAAAGAGACTCTCACATACATCATTGGTTCACTTGGTCCAACTCAAGAGAGGGTTATTTAAGGAAACTTAGTAGGATTGATAGATTCTAACTTGTTGATTCCCTTTCCATTGTCCCCTCTTTGCATAACACTCTTATTAAAGTTGATGCTATTGCCTCCCTTTCAGACCACCTTCCAATCTTGCTAACTTGTCAACTCTCTTTGTGTCCTTCCTAGCCCACTAGACTACCCTACAAGCTCAACACCTCCCACCTTAACCATCCCAACTACCTCTCTTCTCTTATCACCATCTGGAAAAAATCTCCTAGACCTCCACATAAATCTAGTTGGTTACAATGGTGGAAATAAGCTAGATCATAAGTTGCACCACCTTACTAAGGTCTTACGGGAAAGGAATGGCTAGGAAAAGAGCTAGAATGGAAAAAAAATGTTAAGATATCAACTAGAAAAGAGTAGAAGTATTTTAAACTCAACACCAACCAACATTTCTCTTTGACATGTTGTGGCTATTGGTGAAAACAAACTTAGAAGATTTGAATTTTATTGAGGTCAAGGAGCTCAAATAAGGGCTAGGCTTCATTGAATGAAAGAAGGATACAAAGGAATGAAGTTATTTTTAAGTTATCTCAAACGCAAACATTCTCAAGAAAGAATAATGTCAATATAAGATGAAGTCAGTCTAGAAGATATCAAATCTATCTTTTTTCAGCACTATCAATGACTGTTTATGGATCCCACTGAAGGTGATCAACTTTAAGATATTATTGAAGATATGGTTGATAACTACATCCCCAATAAGATTGATCTTGAGCAAAAAACATACTTAGATCTCTTGTTCACTATTGAAGAGTTTGATGTTGCTTTGAAGGATATGGTTGACTCAAAAAATTTGGGTATTGATGGCTTGCCTGCAGAATTTTATAAAACAATGCAGCCTTACATTAGAAATGGCTTCTATGATATCTACATAGAAGCCTTGTCTCAAGGATCCTTGGGATCTTTTATTAATCAAGGGCTGATTAAATTAATTCCTAAAGGAAAAAATGATAACACTATTTCAGGGTAGAGACCAATTACTCTTCTCAACACATCCTCTAAGATTATTGCCAAAGCTATTGCTAAAAGAATTAAACATACAGTGCAAGAAATTGTAAGGCTCGAGAAAACTGATTTTATCAGGGGAAGATTCATTCTTGACAACTTGATTCTAGTATGGGAAATGGTGGAATGGGCTCAACAAACTGGTCAAATTTGCTTCCTCATCAAATAAGATTATGACAAAGCTTATGATAGGATTAGGTGGTAGTTCATATTAAAAATATTGAAATGGTTAGGCTTTGGCCCCAAGCTCATTTCCCACATAAAATTTATCTGTTGGAAGATGGTCAGCGGTCCCCTTGGGATTCGTGACATGGCTTAACCTCCTCCCATGGATCCGTTAACTCTCACAGTTATATCAGGCATTAACAGGTCGATCTTTTGGTGCAACGACAACTGTGTTTCCAAAAATTGGTATTAGAGCCAAAAATGTCGGGTTCGAATCCCTTCGGGTAACACTGAGGGGGAGATTTTTGGTAGATGGTCAATGCTCCCCTCAAGATTCATGACATGGCTTAACTACCTCTCGTGGATCCATTAACTCTCATAGTTGTATAGGGCATTAATAGGTCGATCTTTTGGTGCAACAACAACCGTGTTTCCAACATTATCTTCATTGATGCTAATTCTTTCCTAGCCATTAATGGGTCCATCTCCCAAACCTTTCCTCTTCATAGATCGATAAGGCAAGGCTATCCCTTAGCTCCCTTCCTCTATGTCCTCACTGCTGATGCTCTTGGGTATGTTTTAAGTCATGCAAAAAAGTAAAACCTCATCCATGGTATTTCCTTACCTGGTAATGATGTTTCTCTTAATTCTCATTTTGCTAATGATAGTATTTTATTCATTCAAAAATCTCAAGAAGAGCTTAACAACACCCTTGAAGTTTTGGATATGTTTTTCTCAGCTACTGGCTCACATTTATCTCTTAACAAAACTAAATTATGGATGACTTCATATAAATAGCCTCCTCCTTAGATACCCCTCACAATGGAAATTCAACAACCATGGTGTTATTTCAAGATACCTTGGCATCCCTTTTGGGATAGGAGTCTCATTATCCAAAATGTGGAAATGGTTCATACAAAAATTAAAAAGAAAACTTGAACTATGGTCAAATAAATTTCTCTCTATGACTGGATGTATACAAATTGCAAAAAAAATCCTCATAGCTAGTCATGTTTACATTTCATCATGTTGGCTTCCTTCAAAAAGTAGCTTTAATCAATTGAACTGATTAATTAGAGGGTTTCTTTGGGGAAAATGGAATAAAAAAAAGGTCATCTAGTTGCTTCATGGTTGTATTGTATTCAACCAAAGAATAAAGGGGTCTAGGAATGATTGATCCTCTTACTCAAGGGATTTGCCTCATAGCCAAATGGATTAATATATCTTTACATGGAACAACCCCATGGAAATCTCTTATTAAAGACACAAAATAGCTATGAAAAAATATTTTAATTCTTGGAGAGAGGTGGGGTGGAAAGATAAAATCCTTATGGGTAAGTACTTTATACCTCAAGCTTCTAGACAACTTCTAAGCATATGGAGAGCGTGGAAAAAAGTGTCTCTTCTTCTTGAATGGAATGGTCAATACCTTAGTTATGGAATGGGCTTCTCTTCATCTATTTGGTGGAATAGATTGATTTGCTTAAATGATCAGACCCTTGCCATTAATTCTCATTTACATAGCAATACTTTATTCAAAAAAGGCATCTTTGAGTTCAAGGATATTTGGGAGTTCTCATCTCTTACTAGGAAAAATGACTTCCAACTCAAACACGATTTCAACTTGTCTAATGCTTTAATCAATGACATCCACAAGGTGCAAGAAATTGTCCCTCTTGATCTTCAATTGAAAATTTATATTCCCATTTCATGCTGCAACTTCTTTAAAGATTGGAGGTGGCTTCAAGGTTTTAATATAGCTAACTTCCCTCTGAAATTAATCTACAATAAGATTCTTGCTCCAATCCAAATGCAATCAAGGTTAAATTTGAAATGATGAGTGAATTGGATGAATCTAAATGGTTCAGTTTGATCCTTGCTGTTTGGAAATCCAAAGTTGAAGCAAAAGTACATTTTCTTGCTTGGAAGATTATCCACTATAAAATTGTTGTGGGAGAATGCCTTACTTTTCTCCCTTCCCACTCCAAATGTCCTTTTTTTTCACAAGCTTGAAACCATTAAACATGCTTTTGGATGTGCAAGTATACCCAGTAAATTTGGCAAACAATCTTGGTTGAGATCCTAGCTATATTTAATAGAAAATTAAGATGGAAGTCAACACTATTAGGGTTACATTGTTCAAAAAAAATAGTTTCAGAATCTTTTCATTAATGTATACTTTTGTATATTTGGAATCTTCTATGTAAAGCTTTTTTCTCTAACGCATTCTAGCCTAAGGAAGTTAAATTACACATGGCTTATTCTCTAGCATTATTTTGTAGCAATCAATACTTGTTAGAACATTGAAAGATAAATTGGGCTTCAACTCATAACTCAAGATCCAAATAGCTCATGTGCAGTCCCAGTTGATAGAGATTGCTAAGAAACACTCACAATCCCTTCTTTCATCTATGGAAATTGTTACCGAGGAGCAAGTTTTATGTACTCTTGGAGAAAACTGATCATTTTGTAATTTATAAGCTACACCTAGTTTGTCTCTTGCAACTATTTACTGCTGATTTGTGTTGATGTTGATTACTATGTGGCTCCTTTCATGATTCTTATTTTGAAAGATCCTTTTGTACATTATTTTTTCTATAATTAATATATTTCTTTTTTCCAATTAAAAAAAAATCTTAGGTTGCCAAATAAGTGAATTTTAAAAAGAAATAATAATATCTTAAACTATATATACTACAAAAACCCATTTAATTTTGATAGGGTAGTTGATCTATCTTATGATCGAAGCATCTTAAGAGGCTATGAAAAAATAGCATCTAATATTTGGGTTTCTCTTGGGTGCCAAATATTCACATGGGATAAGATTATATTTAAAAAAAAATTACACTACATTCTTCTATTTCAGCTCTTGTACATGTGAAATTTTCTTAAAATAAGATTTTGATGTGTTTCAATTGTTTGAAATTGATTGATTTTGTGTTGGCTTTGGACACACACGAATATATCTAGGACCAAAATAAATGTCTTGATAGCCTAAAATACTAGAATATACAAAACATGGTTTTGTTCTATGTTCACCAACATTTATGGTGAGTAGGAGGCTATGCCATAAGAATAAATAGAATCACAACTTGACCTTGATATATGGCACTATTTTGGTATTACATATCAAAACTTGGCCATTGTTAGATATTGTTGGATTATAGAAGAGACATCACAATATAAAGAGGTTTAGATCAAAGGATATAATGTGGGTAGGATTTGTATTGGGATTACTCTTTTTGATAATGAGTCAACCATAATTATACATGCAAAAAAATATATGTTAATGTCTCTTACAACTTCTTTCAATTATTATTATTATTATTATTATTTTGATTTGTGAGCACTTTTTTTAGACTAGAGCTGTGAATTGGATAGGGCACAAATTGGGGAGTACAGGTCAAACCTACGAGCACATTGGATTAGCGAAGGCATAGTGCCTACGATCACAATAGCCCAACAAAGACTTGAACCCTAGTGGACACAACAACAATTCCACAAGTTAACTATCACACTATGGGATGAACTCAATTCTTTCAAATATTATTTTAAATGTTTTTCTAGTTTTTTATTTAGTACTTGTAGACACTTAAAAATGTCTTGAATATTCTTACACACTTGAATCCAATATACTAACAACACTTTGTCCTGAATTTCATCTTCTTTTCACTTGTTTAATTAAATAAGCTTAATTATTTAATTAAATGCCTCATTTTCATCTATTAATCCAATTGATCTAATTGGGTTCTTTCACCCCCTCTCGCACTAACATTTCACCCTGTTAAATTGAATAAATCAAACTATTTAATTTAACCCCTAAGTCCTCTTATTTAATTAAATAATCCTAAACTATTTAATCAAATATCATATTTGCATCCCCTTTTCATTAAATAAATCAATAATTTAATATCATATCATATTATTCTCCATCTTGCACATCCAAATTTAGTTTTAATTTAACTAAATTGCTAATTTCCCTCCCATCCACTTGCAAAGGGAATATTCCAAAGGAATATTCTCCTATTTGGCTCCAAAAGGGGAATGCTTATTTCAATCAAACTTTGTAACAAACTTTGAAAGTTGTTACAAAGTGTGTTTGTTTGAATCATTCTTATCCCTTGATCTTTCCTTTATACATGTGATCTTTGATTCTCATCCATTGATGAGAATCTTTGATCCATGTGCTCACCCTTCATTCCTTATTGACTAAATTGATTGATCAAATCGATCCGAGCCCTTGATTTTTCATTTTCTTTCCTATAAATACATCACTATTTGGAGAGAAATAGATCCATCTTTTGATATTAAAGTGATGATGTTAAAATTCACACTCACTTGCATCCATATTAAGAATTTTTAGCATTTTAGTTTAGTATTCATCCACATTTAGCTTAAGCATCCATTAATGGCTTCCATGGTAACTTAGTTTGCATACATTTTAGCATGGTTTTCTTTAAATGGCTTTTATCTTTGAGCTTTGTTTACATTTAGCATAGATTTGCATCCATTTTATCAAGCACCATAGCATTTAGAACTCATCTTTATCATATTAAACTAGTTTTGCATCCATGTTTCACACAAATCTCATCAGTTTCATTAGTTTTCTTCAATGAAACTGATTGAAACAAGCTCATATTATCCAAGGGACTGGGAAAGGGTCACCATTCCACATCAATGCAACACCACTCCCCCAATAGGATAAAATTCAAGGTCTTAGAATAGGGTTTTGCTATGCTTTCGTGTTTATATTATGTTAGTTTAATGGCTTCCTAGTTTTGATGATTTTGGATATCTTATTTAGATCATTGATTAGGGAGTTAAATAGGCTTTGAATTCATTTGGATCTGGCTTATTTAGTTCACACTATGACTTTGATCATAGTACTATTGAAGTAATGAATATCTATTTTAAAATGATTCAATCATAAACATTAATTTTTAGACAAATCATGCACATACATTATATTTGAAAGGAATCAAGCACAAGCATCATTTCAAAGGGATTTTTAAGAAGAATTTACAAAAATGGATATTCAAATAATACCATTTTCAAAATGGGTCATCATAACAATCACCATTTTTAAAGGATTATGTGCATCATTTTAAAAAGAAACTTTCATCAAAATTTTCAAAAGTAATATTCAACAAGGGATCTAGATCTATTAATATTTTAGAGAGCTTTAGGAATGGGTCTATTTTAACTTTATCAAGATTATTAAATATTAATTATTGGATCAAATAGACATTAATAGAAAAAGGAAGTTCTTGGAATGTTTGAAGAAATAGAACCACATTGAGAGGAAAGGAAATAAAAAAAGATATAGGAGAGAGGATTTTCCAAATTAAGAATGTTCAAGCACCAAATTTGGCGATTGTGGAAGAGGTAAGAATTAAAGAGGAGAATATTGAAGAGACAAATATGGATGAGGTGAATGTACAAGAGAAAAATGTGGAAGAGGATAACATGAAAATGAGCCAAGACAAGTCTTTAAATGCACTCAACGAGGAAATTAACACTATTATTTTAAATGAATGTGGATACATTGATGTTGAAATAATCTATAATATAAATAATAATGAAATTTTAATAACATAAATAATTATTCAAACATGAATGTAGATAACATCAAACATTTAAAAAATAATTTAAACATTAACATAGGAAAAAATGTCAAACCTATTGATATTGAAACACCTTATATACGATGAGTAATTTTTTTTTTTAAAAAGGTAAAACTATTGTAATAATATCCTCTATAAAGTGTATACAAATTTGAGATATATTTCTTTATCCAAGATTGCAATAAAATAATTTTATGTAGATGCATAAATCAGTAGCATTAAAATCAACAAACCATATAGAAACATGATTCGAGTATGGATAATAATTTTGGAGAATCCAATATCATAATTCAATATCAATATATCCTTCCACTAGTTAACAAATAAGCACATAATCATGTCTATCAATAATATGAAAAGTTTTAAGAATGTATAATGAGTACCTTACATATGTAGGCAATGCAGAGGAGGTAGGAAGGTAGGAATAAATGAGTGACTACCCCTTCAAATGTGTAACACATGTTTACTCATATGACAAGTGTTACCCATATAAGGTAGTTGATTTATCTTATGATCAAATAATTTTAAAAGTGGATTGCACATAAAAGAATAAAAAAACGCATACATAAGGAAAACATGATGCATAAAAAGAATACACAAAGCATACAAGGAATACTCAAGGAAAACATGTGAAGTAAATGAAGTAAACACACAAAATACAAAAAGTAAATTAGGAATACATGAAGAAAATATGATACACACATAAAGAAAACATAACACACACATGGAACATAGAACATATAACAACAATGTTAGTACATAAAAACTAAATTTTTGAGTCAGCAAGGTAAAGAGACCCTAGTATGTAAAGTTGTCTCAATTACCAAGCATCATCTGTCAAATGCGTGACATACACATCTAAAGTTCTGATAAAATGATAAATAAAAGTTCTCACAAGGATACATATAGATCTATTGGCTAGAAAGTTGTGTTATTCTAGGTGTCCATGTAAAATACACAAATTCACAAGCTAGCAAGTTATGTTATACTAAGTCTATGGGTAGCGCATAAATTTCTAATGACGTGGTTTGATAATCATGCCTCAAGGAGTGCATAAATGTTTAACTCCATGAGGGATGAGTTGGTAACCATGCCATAGGGGGCATTTATAAACAAAACCACCACTAAGGGGGCATGTCAATAAGTCAAAGCTCACAAGGTGCTGATGTGTGGATATGAAAATGGGCAGGGTGATATTCCCCCCTTAAAATCTTAGCATAATTTCTATGTTTATATTTTAAGGAAAATAAGGGGAAGAGTGGATCCTCAAAAAGGATTCCCACATTCAAAATTAGTTATCCTTCCCCCCCACAAGTGTATAGGGAAGGAAATCCATGCTAGAGACTACTGTGTTGCTACCATAGATGAAATATGGTTGCACATAAGATTGTACCTTCTTGAATAATAATGAGAAAACACACAAAGCTACAAATCCCACATAGTAAGGAGCAACACCATAGAAGAGAGTTTATCATTTAGTATGAATAAGTGCATCAACACATGGAAGAGTGAGAGTGCCACAATTGATAAGTCATATTTATTGCTCAAGGCTTGACATTTGTTGCTAGAATGACTAAACACTTGATGATATGCACAAAAATAGTGATTTTCTTGACTATGCATATGCAAATTTATACATGTTGGAGAAGGAAGAGTAATCAAGTGGGCTTTGAGAAGTCTTAACACAATTTTCTCTTGCTCGAATAGAGGATAAGGAGTAGGAGACAATCCTTTCTCTTATGAAGAAAAGTTTTCTTGCTCACCATAGGATGTTATAAATATAGTAGAAAATGGAGGATGAGATGTAGATGAAGGAGAAGGTTGGAAACCTAAACCCCTTTTAGCAGTGTATGGTTTAATATTTGTAGGATCCTTAACTCCTTGTTCCATGTTTTCATTATATCCATGTTTAGAAAGGATTTTAAATCCAACCCCATAATGTTTTTCCAACTCGGATGGAGGAGGAGAATTCTTGTTTAAATGATTATTTGTTGAAAGAGGAGAATTATCATGAGAAAAATTGATACGATGTTGTATCTAACTGCAACATCTATGAATTGTATACTTAATACTCTTTATATAATTAATTCTATTAAGCAATCAAAATACTTAAAATTTGATCTAATAAATTTGATTCTATTAAGAACTCAAAATACCTTAAATATAGTATAATAAATTTAACTTTTTTGTTTTCAATAGCCACCATACACAAGCTATATTACAATTATTTAGGTTCATATTATTTAGATTATATCTAAATAACTTTTTCTTAGGCATGACTAAATTTTATTTGTGCACCGTTTGTTGGTACTAGATTTGGTAGAAACTTTATCCCTTCATTTGGATTAACAAACTCCCACCTAAAAGATACAAGAAAAGAAAAAAATTATATCTCCTAAAAATTAGTAAATAACCATTACATATTTATATATGTTATATATTATAAATAAAAAAACTAGAAATTGATTTTGAGTAAATTATTTTTTATTTTCTAAGAATTAGTTAATAGGAATAATTAAATATGAGATAAATGATAATAATCTAAAATCATTATTTAAATAATTAGATACTAATTTTTATACATAATAATAATCATACACTAGAACTCTTAATTATAATAATGACAATTCAAAATATTTTTTTAAAATAAAATAAAAATAAAAAAAACTTCAAATCGTAAAAGAATTTGGAGATTACTTATAATCAATACATATGTGATGTAAAAATATTAGCAACTGCATTTTAGCAACGTTATTTCCTGGACATAGTCTGGGGCCAAGACCAAACACATTATTTACTCCTGGCTTAGGATGGAATTCCTACAAAAAAAAAACAAATGAATCAATAAACTTTATAAAAATGTATAGAATTAATAATAGATTTTATTTTATTTAAAATTTTATGTTCATTTGATTTATTTTTCTATGCACACTAATAATGATCACAATTTAAGAATACCAACATTGAATAAAAGTTTAATGCTCACCTCCCATCTATCGGGATTAAATTCGAGTGGATCCATAAAGTATTGAGAATCAACATGAATGGTACATAGCCAAATGATCACTTTCCAACCTTTTGGAAATTTGTAACCTATTAAAAATATTTTTCAATTTATTTAGTGATATTGAAAACTTATTGTGTAAAATATCCTTTCATTCATTATAAGAAGAGACAAGTTACCATTATATTTTGTATCTTTTGCCACTATTCTAAACATAAAGTGTGCTATATTTGCAAGTCGAATAACTTCATCAATCACCTACATCAACACTAATACAAATATCACATAAGATATAAATCAAATAAATAAATTTAATTCACCCTAAATATACCCCTCTCTATATATAGTACAACCTTTGTTGTATAAGTCATTTTCTTGGCATCATTATAATTTATAAATTTATCCTATCCATAATGCTTTCGAATGGTATTATTTTCCTCCTGAACCACACTCACATCATGTTAGTTGAAGTACAAAATTGAAATCACCTAACTTGTAGAGGCAAAAGATAAAAAGACATGTTTGTATATGTAAAAAGGAACAAACCTACTTTACTAGATGAGGAGAGATATATTGATGATCATCAACATAACAATTATATCTTTTATAGGTGAGGAGAACAAGGTTTTCTATACATAATCTTTAGGAAGTAGACTCATATTGCTAAAAATATAAAAAATAATAAATATATTGATGTAGGTAGTAATGAAATGAATTGAAGATATTGATAAAGGATATTAAAGATCTTCTTAAAAGATCAATATTACACTAAAAATACTAAGGTTACTGATCTATAGAGTGATAAGGATTTTTTTTTTTTAAATGTTTATAGTGGAAATTAACTACATTATTTATCTTTAGCTTAGAGAACACTTTGAGATATTTGATCAAGTAATAAAGAGCCCATGTTATTGACAAGGATGTGGAGATATATCATAAACATAACAATTAAACTGTTTTTAGGAGAGGAGATAGGCAAGGAGAGCAAGGTGTTCTATACAAAATCCTTAGGAAAGTAGATTCATGTTGATTAGAAATAAAAATGAAAGTATACTAATGTAGAGAGCAATGAAATGAATTGAAGATATTGATAAAGGAAACCAATTTTTTTTATTAAAATACATATCAACTAAAGTTAGAAATAACAAGTTTACTGATCTATAGAGTAATGGGGACTATTTTTAAAATCTTATCAATAGAGACAACTAAATATATTCATTATCTTTAGTTTAGAGAGCACTTTGGGTTATTGAATAAGTAATAAAAAGTCAAGATCATTGACAAGAATGTGGACTCATATACTCTAAAAATATAAATAGTTTATTAAATGAGGGGAGATATATTGATGATCATCAATATAATAGTTAAATCATTTTATAATTGAAAAAAATAAATTTTTCAATAAAAAACTTTACGAAAGAAACACATATTAAA
>VDFB02089927.1:0-60095 GCA_007258455.2 Sequoia sempervirens
GCGTTATAACACGAACGCGTTTTGAGCTTTTTTTTTTTTTTGGCCACAAAAGTGCGACCATCTTGGTGCACTTACCCCACATTTATATGTATAAGGAAGGGTAATTAATATCTTGCTCTTAGGTAGATTTGGGGAAGGGAATCAATTATTTATGCTTACTTAGATTTATGTCCCATAAGTGGAAATAGCTTCTCACCTAATAACCCTAGGTGCTAGTGTGATGACAATAAGCTTTGGGTCGGTTGTGGCAACTCTTTTGAGTAGGATTTAATAGATGCTAATTAAGTTTAGTCCACTGGGTGGTTTAGACTCATAGGAATATGACATCTATCGTGGAACAATATTTAGTTCTAAACTACATTGAACAACTCAATAAATCACCCTCGAACAAAGCTTTCTATAGTTTTATTAAAAGGATTGTTTACTTACCAACAATGCTGGTCAATTTGTGCAAATAAACAAAACATGTTAGATCTTGGCTCGAGGAAAAATCTGCCCTATACCAGTGTTCTATTGATTGACAAGGCAGTCTTTTCAATTAAATGAATATTCCAATGGCTTATGAGAATGCAGCCCTTACAAGTTTACATCTTAATTTTCTCCTTACGGTTAGTAAGAAGTAGCTATAATGGGATGAGGAGTCACCTTACCCTCTATTGCAAGGAGTCTAAGAGTATGTATTGCTCGTAGAAAAATAACTAGTTATGCCATACATGGCTGCAACTAAGATAGGAATCTACCAAGCTTGAGTTGGGATCCTGCTTCAAGTCCAACGCTAAGCCTGAGCTAAGGACTAGTACTTGCTTGAGATGGACGGTAGTCTAGGAGTAGTACTAGGCTTGAGATGGACAAAGGACTAGGAGCAGCATATGCTTGAGATGGACAATAGTCTAGGGGCGGTGCTAGCTCGAGATGGACGGGGTCTAGGGGTGACACTAAGCTCGGGATGGACAATAGTCTAGGGGAAGCACTAAGCTCGAGATGGACAATAGTCTAGAAGCAATGTTGAGCTCGAGATGGTCATTAGTCTAGGAGCTTTCCAACAGTGATGGTTACCCTTGGTTGCTCAACTGATTAGATGGACCTTTGGAAGGTGGATTCCCAACCAGCTCAAGTAGATAAGACTGACTTCCTATGAATCCTTATAGTGGTTGAAATGGGATTATAAGCTTACCATAGTTGGGTGCGCCTTTGGAAGAGGGTCACTAGAAAAGCATTTTTGGCTCATAGTGTACAGGTTGGAATGACAACTCTTTCTCTCTCTCGTCACAGGCCACATAATCCGCTTGGAGGGGTGGATAGGGTTTCAATCCAAATTGGTTGGGATTAGTTTGCACCCCCACTATGATTGAATCAAGCAGGGTCTTGAAGATAGAACCATACACCATCATGAAGGTATGTGCAATCTAGTTAGTAGCATCTTTTATCTAAGGCAGCAAGTTGTGCTAATGGTTAATATGTAAGTGACATGCTGATATACTGCTTAAGTTGATCTCCATTAACATTTATATGTTCTAACTTCTTTGTATTCCTTTTTGCATGATGATGAAAGAAAAAAAAAATGTGCAAAAATTTCTCCTCTTCGTTGGGGCGGTTTTTACAGTATGTGAATGGAGCGCAAAACACATCTTCTATCTAAGTTGAAGATCATGACAGATATTTCTGAGGAATGTACACTGGATCCATAGATTCCTCAATGAACTTTGTGAAAGGACACCCAATACACCTTAGTGCAAACTTGATAGACAGCTTTGGGATCACATCTTCAAGGTATTTTAGAGTATTTTTTATACATCCTATGGAGACCAACTACTTGGCTAACTTTTGATTTATATAAGGTCACTTGACCTTTTTGGTTTGTTATTAGAATTATATATTTACCCTTCACATGTATAGTGACTCTAAAAGGTGGTAAGAAAGAATATTAGAGGACTGGTTTTCAAAATTCATTAACTCAGGTCCTTATCTACAATTGGTTAGAATGTACTTTGTGTCAATATATATTGGGTCCTCAATAATAGATGCTTGCTCTCCTTTCTTGGGTCTAAAGGGGAAGTACATCTATCTAAATTCCATCATATTATATTGAGATTATTTACTTTGGAATATAAAATTAAGTTTTCTATAATGCATACCTCATAATATATTGAAATTGGACAAATATACAATCCAACACAATGCAATCCAATTTGCAAGGCAAGATGCAAACCCAGTGTTACCTTAAAAGGGGCACACTGCTAGATTAAAACATATAAGAAACCTCAAAAAAAATGAAAAGGAAAGTTGAAAAGCATGGATAGAGAAAACACTTGAAAATAGTATACAACAATTATTCAAAAACAAAATAATGAATATAATAACTTTAATTTTTTTATTACATGTTCATATTACAAAAAAATTCAAGCTGAACAGAGAAACACACCTGGAGTTGGAAAAAAACATGAAGAGCTCTCTAGATTTATTGTCCTTGATTAACTCTCTTTCGTAGATCCATATGTTCAAACCTTCATGCAAGAGTGTGTAAGGCTTTTAGACTAAAAACTTGAATTCACAAATGATCAACCCAAAAAATCATTGGTTAACCTTCTATACCTAATTCAAACAAAATTCAGTAAACAAAAAAATCCACCTGAAATTGAAGTTTGATATAAGAGATATCTATATTTATTGAAAATGTTTGGCCCTCTTCTACTGGCACTAAATCAAAAGCTGCACTCAAAAGGTGTTCCAGAAATGTAGATTAAAATTGTCAATGAAAAAGCGAGTAACTGAAAAATTCATTACTTAATAATGCACACTGTAAATAAAATTCAAAATAGACAGAAAACCCAACCTGAAAGTAGAGACTTATATGAAGAGTTTTTTTTGTTCTCTATTAGCTCTGTCATGCACTCTTCTACCGACCATCTGTCAAAAATAGACAGACCAAAAAATCATTGGTTAGCAATCCATACTCCAAGCCAATATGAAGAATTCTCTAAATCTATTAACCATGTTCTACCCTCCTCTGCAGACTTATAAGTTTGAATCAGCATCAGCTAGTGGTTATTGAAATTAGACTAGCATGATACAAATTTGGAAAATTTGTTCAAACTCTTTGATTAATAATTCATATTGCAAACAAAATTCAAAATGTCAAAATAAAACCCCATTTGAAATTGAAGCTAATATGAAGAACCGTTCATTTATGTTGGCCTTGTCTTGCCCTCTTCTGCAAACGCATACATTCAAACCTACACCCATGAATGCTAAAAAAACTAAAACTAAAATGAAAAAATTAACAAACCAAAAATAAATTGGTTAATGATCCATGCTGAAAACGAAATATAAACTACAGAGAAGAAATCCACAAGAACTGAAACTTAATATAAATAAATCCTAAGAATAGGATTTGTGCTTTCAAAACTACATGCAAGAATAATTAAGAAAAAAATTGGACTAAGAATTTCATTGCAAAAATGGTTAATAATCATTCTTGAAAACAAATTTCAAAATGCACAGAAAACCTAGCTGGAGTTGAATCCTATATGAATGAATTCTTCATATTTGTTGGCGTTATCCTACCCATTTCTCTCATGTGAAGACTGCTTAACCAAATTAGACTGAAAAAAATTGGTACACAAATAAGCAACTCAAAAATTCACTGGTTAATCATCTTTAAACAATTAAACTAAACAAATGTCTCTGCACCAGAAATTTCCATGCACCCAGTGAAAAATTGCACAATGACTGGCATGAGACTACAGAGAAAAGGAAAAATGCACAACTGTTTTAACACATACCAATTGCAAGCATTTCCATGCATAAGTGTTTTAACAAATACAGTATGATCAATTGCAGCTTGTATTTCAAAATCACCCAAGAAAAATTGCCCAATGACCGGTCTTGACTGGCCTGAATGCATTCTGGCGGTTAATCTGTTTAAATAAACTTGTACAGTCGACCAAGTTACCGTTAATGTTCAATAAAATAAAAAATGCATAAAATAGTGAACGGAAAGATGACAAAGTAAAGCCTAAAAAGGTCCTCTACCAAACATGACATATATGCAATGTGAGTATGTGTTTCAAACTTCATAGAATGAATATGCCTCCTACCTGTGGAAGCCTTGAGCACATTATAGTACACCAAGTCAAAGCAAGACTTGAGGGGCAACTAATGGTACGAGTCACCATCATAAAAAAATTATAGATAGGAGGATGTCAGGTGGAAGATAGCATGAAAAATAAAGAATATAGAAAGGAAAATCCTACATGCCATAGAATGTCATTCAAGTGGGATTGGGTGTAACATTTTGAAGGGATAGAGAGCTATGAAAACAAAGATTGATAAGAGGAGAAAAGGGTTAGGTGTTGGAATTATTTCATTCACTTGTTTCCCTTCCTTCTCTACAAGTTTTTCGCCATGGAGTTCACTATTTAAATGTCATTTTTGGTTTGTTGCAATGTTTTGGGGGAGAGTGGAGTGGGACCCAAACTATGCCAAGAAAACAAAATTCATATTGGATGAAAGATGAAAAACCAAAGCTTAGAAAAAGGAAAGTGAAATTTAGATTAAGTAGAAACCATAGATATGAGTAGCAAAGATATATGTGATGCATTGGAACATCAAGGAGAATCTTAGAAAGAAGAAAGTGATTTTTAGATTAAGTAGAAATCATGGATATGAGCAATAGAGATAGCATGTGATAAGATTGAGTCATTAAAGAGCTTAGAAAAAGAGTGGTTTTTAGATTAAGCAAAAATCATGGATATGAATAGAAGAGATAGCATGTGATACCATTGTGTCAACTTAATCTAATAAAATCTAATGTACATGAATGCCTCCCAAAGATCTTGCTTAGATATGGGTCTTTGTTTCCTTCAATTTTGGGAAAGAGACCTTGAAAGATAATGACTTGGCCTTTGCAAATAAAATCATGCTTATTATTGCTTGTTGTGTTGCATATGATTCATCAAATATTATATGGAGCCCAATTATTTTTGTAAAAAAAGTATTACAAACATGCATTATGTAGTTATTCAACGCCTACTTTAGAAATGTATTCAACATCATTCTAGATTTTAGTGCTGACTTAATAAATATCTTCAATATATTTTCTATAGTTAAGTATATACCTCCTTCACAATTGCTTTACTATAATAGTATTAAATTATGAACTCTTCACTCCCATAGCTAAAAATAACTAGTCTAAGTTTGTTTATGCTTATATGTATGCATCTTATTGGATTAAAGCCTAGACTAGGCTTAGGGGAGTTTAAAAGTGATGTTATTGACTAATACCCAAAATATACACCATCCTCTCCAATTGTTTTCACCCCCCTAACCTTTGAGTTGACCCTTCATTAATATTTCCTTGACATCCTTTCAACTAGCAATTGAAGATCATGGGTAGTGGTGGTGGAAGTATACAAATTCAAATGGAATTTTTATGTTCTTGTTCAATTTTCTTTCCTTCTTGGCTATATGAAAGAACGATAAATGACTATTTAGATTCATTTGATGAGTTTGTCTTCTAATTTTGTGTTTTTTAGTTTTATGACATTCATAAAAATTGTACTCAAGCAAGGATTGTTTGCAAGTTTCTAAGCTCAATATTGGATATGGTGTTATATGACATGCATGATATTAATTTGTGTTATCACCACACACTACAGATTGATAATACTTCTACCCTTTATAGATTTCATAGTATTAAAGAAATAGACTTGTATGAAGTCCTTTGAGAGTGCTGACTTAATAAATATCTTCAATATATTTTCTATAGTTAAGTATATACCTCCTTCACAATTGCTTTCCTATAATAGTATTAAATTATGAACTCTTCACTCCCATAGCTAAAAATAACTAGTCTAAGTTTGTTTATGCTTATATGTATGCATCTTATTGGATTAGCCTAAACTAGGCTTAGGGAAGTTTAAAAGTGATGTTATTGATTAATACCCAAAATATACACCTTCCTCTCCAATTGTTTTCACCCCCCTAACCTTTGAGTTGACCCTTCATTAATATTTCCTTGACCTCCTTTCAACTAGCAATCGAAGATCATGGGTAGTGGTGGTGGAAGTATACAAATTCAAATGGAATTTTTATGTTCTTGTTCAATTTTCTTTCCTTCTTGGCTATATGAAAGAATTATAAATGACTATTTATATTCGTTTGATGAGTTTGTCTTCTAATTTTGTGTTTTTTAGTTTTATAACATTCATAAAAATTGTACTCAAGCAAGGATTGTTTGCAAGTTGCTAAGCTCAATATTGGATATGGTGTTATATGACATGTATGATATTAATTTGTGTTATCACCACACACTACAGATTGATAATACGTCTACCCTCTATAGATTTCATAGTATTAAAGAAATAGACTTGTATGAAGTCCTTTGAGAGTAGCTGCTTAAAAATCTTCAATGAACAAGGAATACACATTATCATTTTTGATATGGTACCTTGATCATTTTCCTACCCTTTTAATTTATGCATTAATTACCATCATTCTTAGGAAAATCATTGCAAAACAACCAATTCATCACTATACAAATAAATACACATATTCATCAATTCAAGGACACCACATCATACACCGCCACATATTGGAATTTCTTTAGATCCCTTCAACAAAATATTCAAAGAAGAGATTGCATCTCATATGAAAAAGGTCCATGAGTACGCCAATTATATTGTCTTCCTAGTAGACAAATATTAAATATTGATGGAGATGATAGAACCTAGGATTTCATGGATCCCTATATTGCCCTATGAGACAAGCAATGGTCTAGTAGAGCTATATGTAACAACCTTACTAAAGAAACCAAAGTATGTAAATGTAGAAATTTTAGCACATATAAGGAATTTAAAGATAAACAAATTAATAAGAATTCAAGATAACATCTAGAGAAAATAGAGAAAAATTACATAAAAATGGGGCATTTCAAAGTACAAAATGCCACAAGAAATTAATTCTATACCCAACGTGTGGAGATCAAAGAGATTCAATGTGGAGTCTTTGGGATCACAAGAAACATCATAACAAAGCACATTAACACAAAAAACATCTTTAAATCTTCCATCATAAGAACAAAAAATAGAACCATCACTTAAAGAGGCATTATAATATTAATACAATTAAGATTAGAGAAGAAATATTCAAGACAATTTAGCAAAAGGTCTAAAGGAATATAATCAAAATGTCAATAATAGAACCTAAGCGAGAGGAACAAGAAATAAAATAGCTATAGAAAAGAAGAATGAAAAGGAAAAGAAAAAAATTATCAATAGAAATATAATCAATAGAAGAAAAAGAAGAAAAGGAGGACATCGTGAATGAAGACCTCCTAAAAAGTGCATTGAACAATAAATGGATGCTAAAGAAAACTACAAAATTATACACCTAGGTGAGATTAAAAAACTAACTGAAAAAGCAATAATTAGGCTGATACCTTAGAAAATATCTATATTTTTTTAATATCATCTTTCCTCCACCATAAGAAAGAAAATAGAAAAAGTGATAGATATAAAGGAAAAAATAATTAATGAAGCCATAGAATGGATTAATCAAACTCTAATAAATCACCAAAATAAAAAAGCTCATACAATGGCAAGATAAAAAATTAAGATAAAAAGAGATAGGACACAATAATGAGCCTCATTGAAGAGGATAAAAATCAAATAGAACAGGATACTAAGGAAGAAAGGGAAAAATTTGCAAGAGGAAGAAAATAGAGATTCTAGTGACCCTTATGATGGGAAAGAACAAGAAGAAAATCCACAAAAACCATCATCACCATACAAGGCTGCAAAATATTCTACCTCCACATCTCCCATGCAAAACATAAATGATTTTCCTGAGCAACAATATAAAATCTAGCCCATCGTGATTCCCAAGCTACTCCAAATGCCATTAATTAGTACAAGTAAATCTCTCCAAGTATATCACCACTTCGAAACTTATATCACCACTTCGAAATTTTCAAATTGGGGATTATTCCATAGTACCGCAAGGGAAGATATTCTTAAGTAGCATATGGAAGATACAATAAATATAATACAAATAAAGTACCCTAGCTACAAAGAGATAAAGCTTTTAACATTCTTAAAAAAAATAAGAAAAAAAAGAATGATAAAGAATGAAGTTTGTGTTAGTCCATACACAATTGGAGACTATATTAACACTTTGTAGAACACAATCAATGACATCAATATATTGTACCAATTTTGTCTATAATGGATTAGATTAACAAAAGGACTAAATATTCAAATGGACTTACTGGAGATACAAATATAACAAGTGGCCAATACTTATGATCTAGAGCAGTCTAGAGGTGTTGGCACAAGCAGGGATGGAAAATATTGAAAAATTAAACTTTTCAGTATTTTCTACATTTTAATAAATGATATTTTTGGAGGTTTTCAGTGTAGAATTTGGGACTGAAATTGTCATTGGTCCCTTAAATTGAATATCCAAAGAAATTTGATTTAAAATACTAAAATTAAATCCCTTCAAGACCTTTCTAATGAGGTAGAGAAGTTTAGATTAAATGATCACCGAGCTAGGAGTTATGATCCTGTCGAGTTAGTGAAAATATAAATGTTTTTTGAAGATTTTTTTTTTATTGTTCCATCTGTTCATTATCAAATTCCAAACAATGTGGTGACTATTGGATTTTTTCTCAAAATGTACTAACTACAGTTTGAAAGTGAATAACTCAGTTTTTTAGAGTTTCATACATCTCTTTTCAAGTTTGTTGTTCTATTATAAAGATTCTGAAATACTATAGGTTGCACGCTAGGTATTGTCGCTGGATTCATAATTCAGACCAGCTTATAATGCAATATAAAATGTGGAAAGGAAAAAAACAGAAAAAATATATATACATTCAACTACAACAGCTATAAGATCAAAGAGAGGTAATCAAAGAAAAAATCAAACAAATTTGAAAGGTAGTTAACTTAAAACTTGCTCATATCACTAGATTACTCAATGATTGAAAAAAATAGCTCAACAAATCTAGATCCCAACCACTATAACATAAATAGAAAATATCCTTAGATTAACAATCAAACTAAAAAAAACCAATGAGACATAACATTTTCGCAGCTCAAGGAAACCTACAAAAGCATTCTATTATTATTTCTGTTTTCTATTATAAATATGTATGTTAGCTTGAAATCTAAATGTATCATTTCTTTTTAAATGAGAAAATGTGGCAATTAGCCTTGGGATGGAAATAGGTTATCTTTGCTTGCAATTAAAAGAAGTGTACTTTATTCTGTAGCAAGTCTCATTAATCAGTCTATAAAAACAAAAAAAAGGGGCATACGCATTGATGTCTAGAAAATAAAATAAATGAAAACTTTAGGGAGTTAAGCATAGTGTTTTATTTTGGATCAAATTTGTACCTTGTTTAAAATGATAATCTAATATTCTATTTTCAAAATTCAAATGTGTATTTACTTCAGAAACTGACATTTTAAATTTGGCTTGAAGTGGAAAATAAGTAAAAAGAAGAGTAAGATGATACAGAAAATGAAGTGGTGGGAATATTAGAAAATTCTCAATAATAAATGTGCATTACATTGATCTGGTGTCATAATAGGGGAGAGGATCCAAGAGTTGAGCATGTTTCCATAGTTGTAATAGTAGTTATTTATATAATGTTCAATAGTTGTGATAGTAGTTGTTTATATAATTCCAATAGTTGTGACTTGACTATTCATAATTAAATAAAATGTATTCCTTTGATCTAAAAAGCAACCAATCATGTGATGCCACACCAGCGCTCAACTACCCATGATGTGAATGCACAAGTATTGGTCTCACTTTTTATTTGGGCCTTCTTGGACACCTTGACAAAAAGCATGCTGATGTGGCATCATATTTGATGATGTGGCCCTGAAATGAAAGTTATAAGTAGGGGACTTGCCTAATAAACTACTGTAAAAATTTGGGAGTGATTTAAAATTTCCACATAGAAACGCGAAGTTAGGATGCACAACTACTGAATCCTCTCCCCTAGGTGCTATCCGCTCAAGCTTATCATCTATCCAATATCTCACTGCCGCCTCATAACCTACCATTCTACTATCTGCAAGGTGATAGTTATAGCAATTTAACCCTAGGGGAGCTGAGAAAACTTAGCCCAAAAAGGGGCACCGAATAGAGTTTTAGTCACAATAAACTTACAAAAAAAATATATGTGAAGTAATTGCAGTGGTAGTAAGCTAAGCACGCAGCCTGCCGGTTTGTAGGCTGTGCTTAACGGAGGATAGGCGAGCCTGTCACTTAGAAGACCACCAATGAATAGGCGTTTTAATGACAAGGTTGTTTTAGGTTATGTTAGAGATAATTAAGATTGTCTAAAATAAAATAATATTTCTAGAATCTTCTTGTAGCTGGTTTTTTGAAATAAAAAATATTTAAAAAAAAAAGCTGTTGTAAAAGAAGTTTCCAGATTTTAGAATCTTCTAGAAAGCAAGAAGCTTCCATACTTTAAAGATGTAATAGCTATATATGTGTGATTGAGGACAACTGCTGTATAAGTTTTTGAATTGAATATATTTTTACTTTCAACTCAAAAAAAAAAAAAAATTAGTGTTATAATATTCCCCTCTCCTTTGTATCTTTTTTGTAACATTCTATCCAATCTTAAGGGGGGATGTTAGGAAGTAAGATTGTCTAAAATGTAAAGAAGTTTCTAGAATGTAAGAATTTTCCAGAATATTGAAATAACTAGAAGTTGTTCATAAAAAGAACATTCTAGCTATAGAAGTCTCTAGATTACTAGAAGTTTCCTAGCTCCACTATAAATATTTATAGTGGAGCTAGGAAACTTCTAGTAATCTAGAGACTTCTATAGCTAGAATGTTCTTTTTATGAACAACTTCTAGTTATTTCAATATTCTGGAAAATTCTTACATTCTAGAAACTTCTTTACATTCTAGACAATCTTACTTCCTAACAGGTTAGAAGTGACAAATCATTAGGCTGGAGATGTTGCAGAAAATTTAATATTGTAAGAGCCTTTGCAAAGAAAAAGTGGCGTTTAATTTTGTGACACGACCTAATCACTGCTCTCTACAGCGTAAATAAACAAATAAGAAGAATATTGTCTGTGATGCCTTGATTTTCAGTAATGCATCTCACTTTTTATTAAAGATATCAAGTTTTCACAATCCATCATATTATTTGAGTATGATTTTTGGATTTGATTGTGTCCCTATTTTTTTATCATCAACATTTTGAATTGATCCATCATTTTCCATTATCAACAGATCATATGAAATAAGACCTAGCTATGTTTCCCTATCCTGTCAAATACATGACCTGTACTTACTTTCTCTAATTTTTGAATCTCCTGTAGGAACCTTGTTCTGAGAATGGGGCTTATATAGTGCTGCACAAGTTAGTCATCGATAAATAATTGAATGGTCCCATGGAGGGGTTTGGGCTTCTATTTTCATGGAGGACGAGGTCTTATGGAAAAAAAAAATGTGCTACGGGATTAATTGGAATCTTTTCTAGAAAAATAGGAGCTCCTACCTTTTAGAAATGAATATTTCAGCTGGTGAAAGTGGGGTGGGGTTAGAAATTGCCCCTACAGCTTAGGAGTTTTTTCTATCACTTGTCTTTCATCTAAAATTTTAAATTCTTGTTAGAAAATAAAAATGAGAGAATTTTGATTTATTTATTATTTTTTATGAAAGCACTACAGTTCATTCCTTAAGTTTTGGAGCTTAAAATTTTAAGGAGAATGGCAAGATTAAATCCATAGACAAGAACTTTAAAATATTTCTTAAAAAACTAAGCAGCATAAGTTGAAATTTTTAAGGAAGCCCCCTTTCATAGGACTTTACCCTAAACAACATAATCTTTCTTGTAATAATTCGTCTATGTTTGAAGACATGCTACATCGTGGTGGGTTGATCCACAGTGCCGAGTAAAATAATCTATTTTTCTATCATTCCTGAAATGTTAAGCTCTCCTTCACGGGTATATTAATGCATTCCCAGTTAGAAGGGTAGTAGCAATGTAAATTTCCACATTAGTATCTCAACCAGTAATAGATATCATTATAGATATAATATTGTCTGGAACAATATTGTCATAAAGATTCTAATCCAACAATGAAGCACCAACGAACATAGAAGCATAAATAACAAAGCAATCATACCATAATTCTTATGCCATGGTTGAATCATCTTCATTGCTCTTCTCCATTTCACTTTATATGTTTGTTTGCCCTCAGATTTGTAGTATGCAATAATAAATCTAATGATAAAGATAGTGGTTGTAGTGTTGAAATGAAAGGAATAAGTTTTTTTTTATAGAAAACCAAATTTGAATGAAGGGCCAAGATTAAATGATGAAGATCAATGGATGAGATTGCTTTGAGAAGCAAGGAAATAGGGTTAGAACAAAAATAGGGTTTAGTTAAGGATGGACGGGGGAGATTAAGAGGTAATAAAACTTTATCAAGGGTGGAGATTAATTGAGATAAAAGAGGAGAATGACACATAAAAAGAGGTTGCTCCAGTAAATTAAATAATTATAAACTTTTTTAATTTAGGAGGGAAAGTGAATAATTAAATAATTAAAGCAATTATTTAATTACAAAAGAAGAGGGAAAAGTTGACATTTAATTAAAATAATTGAAAAAATTTATTTAATTAAAAAGTGGAGGAAAAAGATAAATTAGTAAATAATTAGAATAATTATTTAATAGTGGAGGGAAAAATGAGAAAAGTGGAATTTATTTAATTGTAGAGAGAAAAAAGATTAATTAGTGACATAATTAAATAAATAAATTAATTTAATTATTCAAGGAAGAATAGAAAAGGGGAAATGAATTAATTAAATAATTAAAATTGTTTAATTAATAGAAGAATATGACTTTAGAAAAATAATCAAATAATTAAAATTATTCGATTATGTGGTGAAGAAGAGAAATCAATGTGAAAAATGGACTTTGTAGGCTTGGGATATTTTTCAATGTCGACAATAATAAATAAATTGGTTTTAATAGTAATATCAATAGTAATAATAATTGTAGATAAGTTGATATTAACATTAAAGAAATTATTAATAATATACATAACTAAAATAAAATTAAAATCAATAGTAAATAATAATATTAATGATTAAACAAATCTTATGATTGAAGATCCCTTTAATATTAATATTATGGCCATAATTGCTAATGTTGAATAGTAGAATAGTATAGACGATAACCTTAACAGTTATATCAAATTATGACAACCCACATTGTACATAATATTGAAGTTGATCAAGCAATCATTTAAATAATGGTAGAAAATTCTCTTTCATAAAGATTATATTTATGCTAGAATAAAATATTAAGATGGTTATTCAAGGGGAAATGAATTATAAGAAAGTTTAGTATTAGAATTGTGGGTAATAATAACCAATATTAAATTAGGACGATTAAATATCGATATTTCTAATTAAATTACCTTTGGGATGAAATCAAACATAGTTGATATTTAGAAGACAATAATTTAGAAAAATTATTGTAGGATGTTAGTGTTGCAATAGGACTGATAATAGTCATGCCCTTACCAAGGTTATAATTGATATGAAAGCATGCTCCTATGATTTAATATGGAACAAAAAAATTACCCTCATGGTAACCTACTAATGATTTAAGATAAAGGTGGTGATTAATGTCTAAGTTGATGGCCATCATTAATAGAGTTGTTGCTACCTAGGCTATTGACCCTAATGTGAATTTGAAGAGTAGTAACTATTGGATTTCCTAAATTCCTACATAACCATTAAGGGAATTTAGAGTGATAGTTTGATAGTTCAATAGAGTGGCAGTATATGTGTAAGGTGGCTTTACTTGATATGACACCATTGGATAGAAGTCTATTCAAATGAAAACTTAGTTACTTCTCACTTATGGGTTAATTGTGAAACCTAGTATAACATAGAGGTTAGAGCCATCTATGTCATTAGGTAGGGGTATGTGTGATGGACTCCAAGTGACCATATGAGCCCTTTGTAAAATCCTTTCTTTGTGGTGTCATGTCAGAGATGATATTGCACAAAAAATGCCCTTTGATGGGTATGGTTCACTTCCATGAGAGCATGGTAGAACCATCTTAGTTTAAGTTTATGCTATTGATAATCTCAAATATTCATTTAATGTTAATTTGAATTTAGTAGATAAGTAGAAGTGGGTTTAATCCTACTCTTAGTGCATTGAGTTTCTATAACAACTCCAAAAGAGAAGAATAAAGTATGGGGCCTCACTATATTAAAGAGGAGTGTGAGCTAAGACTCAAAGAGGGATACTAATTGGAAGCATAAAAGGTGGCTTCACATTGTGAGTTTTTAATCTTGGACAAATGTTGAGAATCATGCTGAGCCAAATTGGATGCTACAAAGACAACATAAAAAAAGGAATTGTTGTAGAAGAGTCAAAAAAATTGATGTTCAAGACAACTGAGTAGTTCTACAACTAGGAGTACTAAGGAAGAGCATATAGCTAGAGAAAATATGATCAAAGTCATCTTAGATTGAGAGAAAATTCAAAGATTGATATTCTTATTAGGATGTGTTCAAGTTGGACTTTTGCTATATACTTTGATTGTTTGATTATTATTGGCTCATCCCTAGAAAATGTATTTGTATGTGAAGGGAGCGCAAAACACATCTTCTATCTAAGTTGAAGAGCATGAAAGATATTTTTGACGAATGTACACTTGATCTATAGATTCCTCAATGAACTTTGTGAAAGGACACCCAATACACCTTAATGCAAACTTGATAGATAGCTTTGGGATCACATCTTTCAGGTATTTTAAAGTATTATTTATACATCCTATAGAGACCAACTGCTTGGCTAACTTTTGATTTATACAAGGTCAATTGAACTTTTTAGTTAGTTATTAGAATTACATATTTACCCTTCACATGTACAATGACTCTAAAAGGTGGTAAGAAAGAATATTAGAGGACTAGTTTTCAGAATTCATTAACTCAGGTCCTCATTTGCAGTTGGTTAGAATGTACTTTGTGTCAATAAATATTGAGTCCTCAATAGTAGATGCTTGCTCTCCTTTCTTGGGTCTAAAGGGGAAGTACATCTATCTAAATTCTGTCATATTGTATTAAGATTATTTACTTTGGAATATAAAATTAAGTTTTCTACAATGCATACATAATAACATTTTGAAATTGGACAAATATGCAATCCAACACAATGCAGTTCAATTGGCAAGACAAGATGCAAGCCTAATATTACCTTAAAAGAGACACACTACCAAATAAAAATATACAAGAAACTTTAAAAAAAAATAGAAAGGAAAGTTAAAAAGTATGGATAGAGAAAACACTCAAAAATAGTAAACAACAATTATTCAAAAACAAAATCATGAGTAGAATAACTTCAATTTTTTTATTACATGTCTATATTACAAAAAAAAAATCAAAATGAACAGAGAAACACACTTGGAATTGGGAAAAAATATGAAGAGCTCTATAGATTTGTTGGTCTTGTTTAACTCTCTTTTGTAGATATCTATAGTTATTGGAAGTGTTCTTCCCTCTTCCACTGGCACTAAATCCAAAATTGCACTCAAAAAGTGTTCAAGAAATGTAGATTAAGATTGCTAATGAAAAAGCGGGAAACTGAAAAAATTTATTACTTAATAATGTACATTGCAAACAAAATTCAAAATAGACAGAAAACCCAACCTGGAAGTATAGACTGATATGAAGAGCCTTTTTTGTTCTCTGTTAGCTGCGTCATATGCTCTTCTATTGACCATCTGTCAAAAATAAAAAGACAAAAAAATCATTGGTTAATTATCCATACTCCAAAAGAAAAAACCCATCTGAACTTAGAAGCTAATATGAAGAATTCTCTAAATCTATTAACCCTGCTCTACCCTCCTCTCCAGACTTATAAATTTGAATCAGCATCAGCTAGTGGTTAATGAAATTAGACTGACATGATACAAATTTGGCAAATTTGTTCAAACTCTATGATTAAATATTCATACTGCAAACAAAATTCAAAATGTCAAAATAAAACTCCATTTGAAATTGAAGCTAATATGAAGAACTGTTCATATATGTTGGCCTTGTAAACTACAGAGAAGAAATCCACATGAACTGAAACTGAAACTAAAACTAAAATGCAAAAATTAGCAAACTAAAAATGAATTGGTTAATGATCCATACGAAAACAAAATGTAAACTACAGAGAAGAAATCCACATGAACTGAAACTTGATATAAATAAATCCTATTCTTAGGATTTCTGCTTTCAAAAGTACGTGCAAGAGTAATTAAGGAAAAAATTGGACGAAGAATTTCATTGCAAAAATGGTTAATAATCATTCTTGAAAACAAATTTCAAAATGCACAGAAAACCCAGCTGGAGTTGAAGCCTATATGAATGCTTAATCATCTTAAAAAAAATTCACTGGTTAATCATCTTAAAAAAAATTAAACTAAACAAATATCTCTGCACCAGAAATTTACATACCAATTTCAGACCAATGCTTGAGAAATTTCCATGAATAAGTGTTTTAACAAATACAGTATAATCAATTGCAGCTTGTATTTCAAAATCACCCAAGAAAAATTGCCCAAGGGCCGGTCTTGACTGGCCTGAATTCATTCTTGCAGTTAATCCGTTTAAATAAACTTGTACAGTCGGCCAAGTTACCGTTAATGTTCAATTTTTCATTTAAAAAAAAATCGTTACAATTTTTTTTTTTCAAAAATTCCAGTTTTCACGAATGTATCCCATTCTCATGAAAATTCAAATGATTGTAAGAGCCTTAAATATTTCATATATTATTAAAAAAATATATATATATTTTTATAAAGAATTCCAATTTTTAAAAAATATATAATAATAATTTAATGATTATTTTAAGATTAAATAATTTGTGTCAAAAATTAAATAAATAAAAGAAAATTTAATTGGAAATATATTGACATACAATTTTAGTTATTCATGTTTTGGAATCTATTTACTCATTATTATAAATATCTTAAATATATTTATCTATAAAAAAGTAGAGAGATATTTATCTATTTAAGAATTGTTTTAAATTATGTTAAAATATATTTATTTATTTATTTATTTTAAAGTTTTTTCATATTTCTTGTTGTCATTGTAGAATGTCTCATGACAAAATTGTGTTTAGGATACTTATATGACATCCTATAAAGGCACCCATTTTAGCTCATTGTGGATAGGTACATTGATCTACCTTGTCAAAGCGACACAAGCTTGATAGTTTATTTTATGAGAGAAGTCACACATTCAATCTATGTGTCATATACCCAAGAGGTCCACTATATATAAGATAATTTTAACAACCAACTTTATATGGGCTTGTAATAAAATAAAAATTGCATAAGTTGGTGAAAGGAAAGGTGACAAAGTAAAGCCAAAAAAGGTCCTCTACCAAACATGGCTCTATGAAAATTCATCGCGAGCAATTCATCGATGGAAAATTTACTGTGGGAAATTCACCGTCGCTAGGGAAAATTCACCATGCAATTAATTTTTCGCTCGGTGAATTTTCCTGGGTGAATTGTTGGTGGTGAAATTATTCGGTGAATAGTTGGTGGTGAATTTTCCTGGGGTGAATTGTTGGTGGTGAATTTTCTGTCGGTGAATTGCTGGTGGTGAATTTGTTGTATGCCACCAAACATGACATATATGCAATGTATGTGTTTTGAATTTCATAGAATGAATATGTCCCCTACATGTGGTGTAGAATAGGCTAAAATCATGAGAAAAAGCATGAATCAATAGTACTAACCACCAAATACATAAAACTAAAACCCTAAAACCCTATTCCAATAGTGAAGCACAAATGAACATAGAAACATAAAATAATTAAAGCAATATTACCAATAATTATTATGCCATTGGTGAATCACCTGCATTGCTCTTCTCCATTTTGCTTTATATGCTTGCTTGCCCTTAGATTGTAGTATGTAAGAGTAACCCTAGTGATAGCAAAATATCAAAGATAGTAGTTGTGGTTGTAGCCCTGAAATGAAAGGGATTGGTCTCTTTTAAAGAAAACCAAATTTGAATGAAGGGCCAAGATTCAATGATGAAGATCAATGGATGGGATTGCTTTGAGAAGCAAGGAAATAGGGTTAGGGAAAAAATAGTTTTTAGTTAAGGATGGACAATAGAGATTAACAGGTAATGTTACATGATCAAGGGTGGAAATTAAATGAGATGAAGAGATAAGATTTGACATAGAAAAAGAGGTGACTGGAATAAATTAAATACTTATAAAATTATTTAATTTAGGAGGGAAAGTGAATAACTAAATAATTAAAATAATTATTTAATTTTAAAAGAAGAGCAAAAGTTGACTTTTGATTAAAATAATTGGAAAAAATTATTTAATTAAAAAGTGGAGGAAAAGACAAATTAGTAAATAATTAAAAATAATTATTTACTAGTGGAGGGAAAAAGTGGAAATTAAATAAATAAAATTCATTTAATTATGGGAGAAAGACTAATGAATAATTAAATAATTAAATAAATTAGTAGGAAAATGATATTAAATAATTAAATAAATGAGAATTTATTTAATTATAGAGTGAAAGGATTTAATTAATGGCATGATTGAATAAATATTAAATTATTTAATTAATCAAAGGAAGAATAAAAGAGAAAAAGAATTAATTAAATAATTAATATTAAATAATTAATAGAAGAAATGTGACTTTAGACAATAATTAAACTAGCACTTGCACCAGAAGGGATGCAAGGGTTACGCCGATAGAAAAGTATATGTAAGTTATCATATTAAGGTGGCATATTCTGTAGGAATAGTATGTGTATTTACAAGTAACTTTTTTATTTGTGACATTATATAATTTGAAATATAAAAGAAAACAATGATGCATCCCACGCTTCATGACTGTGAACTCATAGCTTGTTTATTTTTTATTTTTTTATTTTTTTGTATATAAAGATATTTTAAGAATGATGCATTAGATTGTTATGTTTGTGTATATAATATTTTTTGGGGGTATTTGCAAGAATTGGATGGAGAGGTAGATTTGGATGAAAAGAAGTCATGGGTTGTATTGAAAGACATATAAGACATAAACTCACCTCTATGTGCAAGAGGATTCAAGGTCTAACTCCATGTTCTACAGTGCACAGATCATGTTTGGTGAAGGATGGGCGATGAATTAAAGGATGTGAAACACATCAAAGATTGAAGGGCTACAACCAACTCACGTGTGGGCACATTACAACACCAGTAACGACAACTCTCCATAATCTTCCTATAACTGGAATGTTGAATCCTATCATCTATTATTTTGGTGGAGTGCCCATTCTGACTCATGTCTACTACCTAATGAAAAAATGAGGGCATGCTCAGGGCAATTAGTGCACTTGTTGAAATCCCAATGATCGATCAAGAGCTTGAACACTATGATTCCAAAGATGAATACATCACTCTTGTTATTGAGTTGGCCATAGAGTGTACTTGGGAGTCACCAAAACAATGACACTTGGGTGATGACCACCTTGTTGTGGCCTTTTAGAGGCAGCAAGTTGTAATGCTTGGTGCTATTGATCACCTACACCTCATGGTTGAACTCATCTTTGTTATAACATTTTCAAATACTTCTTTGTTCCCTATATGCACCAACACATTTCCCCTAGTTACATATTTGACAACATTACATTTGGATCATACTTGAAAACATGAGAAGTTTGGCGATGTTTATTCTTACCACCATGGTAACATTTGTAATAGAAAAATCATTTCTATTTAGAGTGAGAAGTACTATTGAGTGATATAATGGCATTCTTGAAATTCCCAACTTGGATGCTCAACTTTAGAACTCCAATTGAGTTAAATACCCACTGAATGCTATTGTAAAGTTTATGTATTCATATGCTACTATATTATGGGTACCATACAAAATGATATATTATAACAATTGAACATATATTTAATCAAATATCCACTTGGTTCTATTGATGTATTATAGAGAAAAAACACATAATTGAGACTTACTCATGCTCCAAAATGCTTTCTAGAACTTTTTGTGCGAAAACCTTGTCAAATTGTTGAAAGTGTGTCTTTTGTTTGATCTTTGTGACATCAAAGTTCATGTGCATCTTATCACCTCCGTTCTCTATGTAAGGAAAGACTCTAATGCAGAAATTTCTTTCCTAATGTCAATTCATAGGGAAATAATGTAGGAGTACTTTTAATTTCAAAAATTACAGAGCATTTAAATTCACACATAAAAGAATAGACAATAATATTGACAAAGAATAGACACCTGATTTACGTGGGAAAACCCTTTCGAGAGAAAAACCCACCACCAAAGAAAAATCACTTCATTCACAGTAAAAACAAATTACAATAAAGTAACAACTCTTTCCTTCACAGGTATTAGTTCTCTGATATTACACAGCGGCATTACAAATGGCCAACCACAGTCAATCGCAGCACTATGACAATGTTCTCTTAACATATAGTCTGCTCAACCGATACCAAACTTTTCCTTTGCTCAACACACACTAATAATTGGTCTACCACTTTGCTCAACAGTCATTAATTTATAAACAAAAGCCCAAAGACTTTGAGTATCCACGAGTTGGCCTTTTGATTACCAACTCAGTCGTACACCCGCGGTCAAACCATTGACCTGGCCCCACTAAAATGAACACTTGTCGGCGCGTCGCCCAAAATGATAACCTCATAACCACCGCAAACAAGGTTCTTAAGTTACCATAACCACCAATGTCATGACAACAAAGGAGGTCACCCAGTGGAGAAGTTATGTAACCTCCAAACTCTGCGACAAGGTTACGAAGTCAAGGAAACCAGCGATGCCGCGACAATGAAGAGATACAAGCCAGCAAGTGAATTCACAATTTCCAACACTTTATTGATTGTAAATGCATGCAAAAAAGGTAGAAACTTGTTTGATGGAATAACATGCTAGTGGAAATGGATCTAATTATATAAAACAAATTAGTCAAAATTTAATATTCAATTTCTAGCGATATTTGAGTTTACAATAGAAAGACGCTTGGAACCTGTTATAATTGGCATTTTGTACACTATGAAAGTAGATGATGTGATGGAAAATCATCAGCACCAACATAAGAAGATGATGATGACTAAACTCACTTGTAAGGGTTTTTATCTTTGGCTTTCAATTCCTTATTCGAATTCTACAATAGACTGCTAATATTCATTGAGACTAATTGTGACCTCCAAAAGTGAACATAATTTACAAACTAAAATCAACAAACTTCTTTCCATCCTCTCCAATATCGTTGTTATACTTTTGCAAAAACCCGTCACTATAAAGTGAGTTGTAGTACACCTCCTCTCCTCCATTACCTAATTTCATAGCCATTTCTCAAACTCAAACAACTTAATGTATCCTATCAAAAAAATCATAAGAGCTCCATTATTGGAGCCCTACAATGTTGTCTATTCAGAACCTGAGCTGAACGAGATTGTACTGCAGAATAAAGGAAGACTATTAGAAGAAATGAAACTATATGATATTACTTTTAAAATACTACAATATTAGCCCTAAAACAACAACAATATGTTAAATACAAAAGTAATTGTTTTAAATTTCTCTTTATATTTGCTCTGTTTTTTTTTTTCCAGTAAAATCTGATTTTGTAAGTTTCAAATTATGATTTTGTAGATTAAGAAAATACAAAAAGGACTTTACTTTTCACCTCCAAAAGGGATACATCTTGCAAGAATTACTCATAGAGATCTCTTTCAACCATTCTAGTGCTCACTATATTTGTTCAGAATGTGTTCCTATCAACTGCCCAAAGCACACAGTCTGAGAGCACCTGCTCAGACAAAGGTTAATGACAAAGCTAGGCATGTTCTGTGTTCACATTACAAGAAAACTAATCACATTCTTATTTTCTAAGAATAAGGCGCATAATCATTCTCTCCATATTTTTCCAAATTTACCTTGATGGTTGCTGCTCTTGGAGCATTATAGAGCACATCAAACTCTCCAAAGCTGACACCTGTGCTATATCTCTTTACCATCATTTTTTTCATAAGATCCTATTATCCACATGTCACAAGTTCCTTCCTGAAAAGTAAAGATTTTTTGAAACCAAATTAAGCACATAAACATGTTGTGCTAGAAGATTGAGAGCTAAATTGTAAGACATTGTATCTATTAACAAGCTGATTGATAACAAAAACTAATGAGGCTAGAAAATTTTATAGTTTGGAACTAAATTATATTGATGAACATTAAAAAAATCTCTACCACAACGCTCCTATGATTGATCTTATTGCAATTATAAAGTTGAATATGATTTACAAAACCCTACCAAAGCAAATAACCAATCTCGCTACAACTGCAGATTTTTGCCGGCTTTAAACAAAACAGAGAGAAGCAATGACAGTGCAGCTGCAATAGCATACTTTATTGGCCCCATAGATACAAACAACTTCATTCTGATATCTACAATCAGAGATCATTAGGGGATGTTCTGCATACCTCCAGACAATTTCATTTATAGTTTGCAAGATAGCAGTTCAAAACTATAGTCAGTAATAAAGATAAGATAACCCACAAATTGAAGATTTTGAAGAGCTATAACACTAAATATTTGAACCACTACCGTTGACGTATTTATAAAAACAAAACTACCTTCAAGGGCATGGTGTTGTAAAATGGTCCCCCTCCATCTTCTCCATTGCTATGATAAGCAATAGTTAAAAGAGACATCTGAGAGGAAGCCTACAAATTATGGAAGTTGCTGGAAGCTGACTAAGCAGGGGGCTTACAGAAGGATCCTCATGATGCCCTATGATGCCTAGCATCTACCAATGAGTGGGGTGAGTGAGAGAGAACATCAACTAGCTATTATTCATGGATTTCACTAACTATAGTCGAACCCACCTCCACGACTACTTTCAACCCCAACTGAAAAAATTCATAGATAAAACCACAATTGTCTATGAACTAAGATATTAGTTTCAATAACAATTAGAAGAAAAACACAGGTAGTCAAAGTTGCAGATTTCTCTGCACAAAATTCTTGTTGTCTATGAAATAAGATATTGGCTTCAATAACAATTAGAAGAAAAAGATAGGCAATCAAAGATGCAAGTATCTCTGCACAAAATTCTTGTCCCTCATGAAAAATATATTGTGTCTAAAGGTCACAAGTTTAAATAGAACTAACATACCATTTTAATTGTTCTACAGCTTCAACTTTACATGTTAGTCCAACTTAATAATATTCCAAAGAGCGAGTTTGCTTTTCCAAAATCAAAAAAGCCTAGGAAAAAACATGGTACATGTAAAAGGAAGCTTAGCTCATTCTTGTTACCATGAGTTGGTGACCATTCTACAGCATTTACAGGTTTTGTGTGACCCGTAAGGCTTATTGAGAGTCCTTTTAGAATCCTGTTATGATGTGCATTAACCTCTCCACATTGCCTCAATTGTGCTCGAATATGAGAAGGCACCTTTGAATCAGATATGCTACGAACAACTGAAATCCCCAAGCAGCAAAATCAATATAGATTAAACAGTCAATAAATATTAAAACTGATAAATTTGACAAATAAATTTGCCAGAAAATTACACTACTATGATGTAATAATGTAGTTGTCATATAAAATAACAAAAACATAAGCAAACACCAAAAGTGTACACAAATACTTGATGTTTTTTTTGTTTTCTTCGGAATCTTATGAGGCTCAAAGTTTACCTGCTCTGCACTTACTGGATTCTCATGTTCAAGCATGGTTCAGTGGGCATGCACTAGCAGTTAAAAAAGAGTTCCCAATAACCTAAGGATTACAAGTTTTCAACAATTAACTAGAGAAACCAACCAATTAAGTGAACAGTAAATGCTAATAGAAGCACTCTTGCGATACTTGAGAGAAGGAAAGTCCATACCATACAGTTATTAGCTCATTACATGGAGGAGACGGTTAAATAATTTTCTTGTATTCACATATCTAAAATTTTCTGAGACTTCGGTTTGGAAAATAAGTTTGTGGTGAAAAGTTTGGAAGAAGGTAAGTCTTCTTGCATTAATGTTAGTTTTTTAATTGATGTTGACCACATACTCTATATCATCAAAAAATAACGTCATATCTCAAGGGTAGCCATTTGCGAGTTGGAGACACATGGCTTATACAATGTTAAAGCACACCAACAACAATGGGAAGTCCTAGGTCAGCTGCAACGGGTCCATGTGCAGAGACACAAAAGGTACCTTAGAAAAACAGGGCAGGAGACAAGAAGAGGCATCAAAAGCAGGAGGAAGGTGGTGGATGAGGAAAGAGACAATGTGAGGTGCCCTAATCCTCCTCCGCAGATTCATCACATGCCATAACCCACGAATCATGAGGCGCACCTCCTTTGTCACCACCCCTTTCTCTATCAGTGCCATCACATTCTTCAGATTTTCCCCAATAAAACCCTGCTCATTTACCATCCGCAGACAAAAACCCTAGCAAAACAAAATGAAAATTACTTATGAGTCACCACCGACGTGGAGTTGGAATTGCCGAGTTCAGATGAGCCCTTCATCTTGATCTCGATCTCCATCTCCATCTTCATCTCCACGTCCTGAGTCGTATAGAGGTTGTAGAAAAAATATTACAAAACCCTACTTAAAGCAGAAATATCTGAGACGAACCAAAATCAATCTCCCTATAGTTTCTGATTCAATCTATTTACAACTGTAAAGTAAATATCAAAATATCGAGGTTTTAGAGCTATTTGATTCTTCTGCTCGAGACAAGATTTCTGCAGCCTATTAAGCGAAAACATTGGTTGCGAGTGCAACTAACCCCCTGTCGGTCGAGTCATTCCATCCCTTGCCCTGGGCTTCATTTCTTCCTGGTTTGCCGTTCCAAAGGCAGTACACTACACCCCTTCTCCTTCTCCCAGTCGGCATACAATCAAGAATGAGACGGAGGGGGGACAGAGAACAAAATATGAGGATCGATGCCTCCAAACGCTGCTTCTCTTCACCATCGATTTAGAGTGATTTACCTACTTGCTCCTGTACACGCATAAGATATAGCTAAGGGTTGGTCAGTAGGGATTGAATTGACAGGTTGCCTAGCAGGGAAGAATAAAGAGGTGGGGATCAGATCGATTATCATAGATTGCCTGCACCGACTAAAATTTGATTGCACGGATGGGGCCAGGACATCACATCGGCTTAAATTTGTATCGGTCACTTCCCACCAAACCACTAAACTTTGGCCTAAAACCATGGTAGTCTCAGAGCGTGAGACTTGTTTCAGGCCAAAACCCCATCCATAATATAGCCTATCGGCTAATAATTAAAATTATTTAATTATGCAAGAAAGAAGGGAAATTGATAAGGAAAATGGTGTTCACAGCTTGGGACATTTTTTAGTGTCTACATGTGGAAACCTTGAGCACATTAGAGTACACCAAGTCCAAGCAAGACTTGAGGGGCAACAATGACATTAGTAAGGTATGAGTCACCATCATAAAAAATAATAGATAAGAGGATGTCAGGTGAAAGATAGCATGAAAAATAAAGAATAAAGAAAGGAAAATCCTACATGCCATAGAATGCCATTCAAGTGGGGTTGGTGTAACATTTTGAAGGGATAAAGAGCTATGAAAATAAAGATGGATAAGAGGAGAAAAGGGTTAGGTGTTGGAACTTTTTCATTCACTTGTTTCCCTTCCTTCTCTACAAGTTTTTGGCCATGGAGTTCACTATTTATATGTCAATCTTGGTTGGTTGCAATGTTTTTGGGGAGCATGGAGTGGGACCCAATCTATTCCAAGAAAATAAAATTCATAAAAGGGAATGGATGAGAGATGACAAAGAGAAGCTTAGAAAAAGGAAAGTGAAAATTAGATTAAGTAGAAACCATAGATTTGAGTAGCAAAGATGTGTGTGATACCATTGGACCATCAAGGAGAATCTTAGAAAGAAGAAAGTGATTTTTAGATTAAGTAGAAATCATGGATATGAGCAATAGAAATAGTATGTGATACCATTAAGCCACCAAAGAGAAGCTTATAAAAAAGAGTGGTTTTTAGATTAAGAAAAAATCATGGATATGAGTATAAGAGATAGTATGTGATACTGTTGCATCACCTTAGTCTAATAGAATCTAATGTACATGAATGCCTCCTAAAGATCTTGCTTAGATTTGGGTCTTTGTTTCCTTCAATTTTGGCGAAAGAGACCTTGAAAGATAATAACTTGGCTTTTGCAAATAAAATCATTCTTATTATTGTTTAGTGTGTTGCAAATATGATTCATCAAATATTATATCCACAGCCCAATTTTTTTCTAAAAAATATTACAAGCATGTATTATGTAGTTATTCAATGCTTACTTTAGAAATATCTTCAACATCATCCTTGAAATTGAGGTAGATTTTAGTGCCGACTTAATAAATATCTTCAATATATTTTCTATAATTAAGTATATACCTCCTTCACAATTGCTTTCCTATAATAGTATGAAATTCTAAACTATTTTTGTATTAAATATAGTTCATGAAACATTGTACATTATACCTCCATCGTTATGTCATGAGGCCTTATTTTGAAACAGTATAGCGGCTATTTTTTACAGCCTTTTATATCAAGTTTCTGAAGATCACAATATTACATTATATGCTTTTCTTCCCTGATTTGCTGCTGTTATATTTCCTTAGAATTTAACAGTTCCTCCTTATATGGTGTGCTATCTTAATTGCTGATGTTATATGTTTTCCTTCCATGATTTGCTTATGTTGAATGGTCAAGGCTTGATGTTGACTGCCTCAATTCTGCTTCTTTCCCTCATTTTCTGTTTTGGTTGCTTAGCTAATTAGCCCTTTGAGAATCTGAGTGTCCAAGGGACATGCTCTTGTTCTCATAGTATGACTCCAAGTCATTCCACCCTGCAAGGATTTCTGCTGCCAACATCTTGCACCTGGAGAAGGCTTCCTCTAATTCCATGTTTTCGTTTGTGAACAACTTGGGTGCTCTTATTTCTTGGATCTCCTTTCCAGCTTTAGACTTCACATTGAACTCTTTCTGAAAAGCATCCATTGCAGCCATAAAGGTGTCTAGAGTGGGCTATCCAAATTGCCAATTATGCTCATATTTTAGTTCCTTTTCCTTGATCAGTACCACCAATTTGCCTTCTGAGACCTTTACAGTCTTGATAACCTTCCATTTCCACAAAAGGTTATGGTGCCTTGCATGAGGTCCACAATCATGCAATGGCCCCTGCATCCAATCTTTCAACCACTGTGCTACCACTCTCCATGCTGTTTCTGCCACATATAACTGCTCAGATCTATAGGACAACAACATTGATTTGTCCACTAAGTCTGCTTCCCCCAGCTCCCTCATCCACAACGGCATCATTAAATACCTTTTGAAACCCTCTTAAAGTTTTGAGAAACAACCCTGAATCAACATAATCATAGCTCCAGTTATGAGCTCTTTTCACTTCCATTTTGCAAACCACCTCATTCGTTAACAGTCTCCTGAATTTAGCCATGTTAGCTTCCAACACCATAGTAACCTGCATAGCCACATTGAAAAAAATGAGTCATTTATTGGACTCAGTAAGCCCTCTAACACTTCCTTGGAATTTTTCCTCATTCCTAGCCCTCCAAATGAACCAAAGGATCTCAGTAGTGAGACAATGCCAGAAAGCATTAGCTTCTTTATTTAGCTTTTTATCACAAAACATAATATCACAGTATCTAATATTACCGTTGCTATTCCAAATTAACAAATGATTACAGAAAATATTCCAGACCTCTTTTGCATAGAAACAGTTAAAGAAAATGTGTATTATATTTTCAGGAAACCTGCAGATAGTGCAAATATCAACATCATTATGATTATGCTTAAAAGGAAGCTTGTGCAGCAGTAATTGCCATCTGAAACAGGCTTTTTATGGCTCCTCTAAATTCTACCAAATTGTTGTGAGAGTTTTCCTCCACCTGCAATCTACAAGTCTCACATCCCAACAAAGATTAACATGCTCAAGAATAGACTCTTGCTTGGTAAGTTCTTTATATAAATTTTTGGCCTTAATATCACATAAAGGAGAACCATCAAACCAAACAATATCCTCATTAAAGTCACAACTATCCTTTACATTGTTAGAAACAGAAATATCTTTGCAAGCATTAACAAGAGTGTTATAAGTTCTATTGTTAGGGTTGTCTAACTTAAACTCCTCAACCAACTTGTTCATAGACTTTAACCGACCCCTATCAAGGATGTCATGGAAAGTCAGAATGCCAGAATGCCACCACTTTTTAGCCGAACATCCTTGCAGCAAGGCCAGGGGCTTATTACGGTGCTCTAGGTTCCACCATAAGGAGGAATACTCATGAAACACATTCCCATTACGAAGGTCAACATTGCCATTTTTGAGGAAGAGCTTGTGCTTAATCATTTCCCAAGCCTTCCACAGGCTATTAAAGACAGGAGAACCTGCAGGTGACATGGGATGCTTGTTAAGAAGGATGTCACAAAGAGGCAGATTCTTCCAAGCCTTAGCCTTCTTAGGCACAACTTTACTGATATTCCATCTAATCAGAACCTTCCATGGTTCCTTACCTTCCATAGCGTGGGCAATCCATTTAAAAGCAAGCGTGATGCCCTGGATTCTTAAATCCTTGAGACCCAGACCACCATCCATCTTCCCCATACAACACCAATCCCACTTAACTAGATGCTTCTTCTTCTAACCTTTACCATCAGACCACAGAAAATCCCTGATCCTCTTTTGGATTTCGTTGATTTGATAACTGTTAAAGAACCAGACCGAAGCAAAATAAATGCTATAAGAAGACATGATTTTTTGATAAATTTGGAACCTACCAGCAAAGGATAGATACTCCTTGTCCCAACTACCAAGCTTCTTATCAATTTTACCACTAATACACTCCCACATCTCCTTTAAATTAGGATTGATGGCAAAAGGGATACCCAGATATCTTACCAGCTTATTGGGTCCTCCCCACTGGAAATTAAACTTTTGCAGTCAATTGGGCAGATTTTCCTTCCACCCAAGAAAATTGGACTTAGGAAAAGAAACTCTAGCTCCAGAAGCCTGACAGAATAACTGTAGCTTCTCCATTAGCCTATCAAGGTTTCTTTCCTCCATTTAATTAAAGATTGCAGTATCATCTGCAAACTGGATATTGATTAACTCAAACTGATCTGGGAGGCAAATCCCTCTAACTTGGGGAGAGATAGTCTGATCTCTGAGTAAATAGTGAAGAGCATCTGAAGCAATAACAAAAAGAGAGGGCGCAAGGGGGCACCCTTGTCTTATGGATCGACCAAGAGAGATTTCCTTTGACAAGTCTCCGTTAACATCAACCTGAGCCACTGCATCCTTCAACAAAATATTCACATCTTTGCAGAAATAGTCAGGGAACCCGAAAGCTTCCAACATGGTTCTCAGGAAAGCCCATTCAATTCTGTCATAGGCTTTTTCAAAGTCTAAAAGCAACATTGCTGAGTTTTGATTAGAGTTCCTTGACCAGTTCATGGCCTCCCAGCTTGTAATCAGATTCCCTAAAATGTATCTTCCTTTAATGAACCTAGTTTGGGTACTATTAATGAAACTTGGGAGGATATCCACCAACCTAAGAGCAAGAATTTTGGCAATAATTTTGTAAGAAACATTCAACAGGGTTATGGGCCTCTAGTTTTTAACCAACGTCTTGTCACCCCCTTTAGGAAGGAGCTTAATAATACCCTTATTGATACATCTCCCCAAAGAACCTCTATCCAAAGCCTCTTGATAGACTTGTAACAAATCCTCACTTACCCAGTCACTGAAGGTCTTGTAAAATTCAATTGGCAACCCATCACAGCCTGGGGACTTATCGTTTTGCATAGATTGAATAGCCTTCTGCACTTCATCTTTGGTGATAGCAGCATTCAATCTGGCAGCTTGGGTAATACTGATTTTTTTGGGGATAATGCTTCTTATGCATTCTCTAGCCCTCCTGTTACATTCTTGAAAATATTCTGAGGTAAAGAGCATTTGATAAAAAGCATGGAAAGCAGCAAGAATATCTTCCTGAGAACTCAAGAGCCTACCATCCTCCCAAATTTGCCCAATCTGCTCTTTCCAAGATTTCTCTTTTATGTAATTGAAAAAGAATTTGGACCCTTTATCTCCCTGGTGGATACAGTTCAGCTTGGCTCTGACCTTAAGGCATTTGGACTTGTAGGTTTGAATCTTCCTAAGATCATTTTTAGTTCTAGCCAGATCTTCACTTAAATAAGGATTTGAGGGATCCTCTTGCATCCTAGCCTCGGCCATGAAAAGAGCCTTTTGGAGCTCATGCTCTTCTTTCCTTCTGTCCATGGCCTTCTTTTTTCCAATCATTTGAAGAAGTTTCTGCCAGGCATCCACATTTTGGTTCCACCTATTAATGGAACTGTCTTCTTTCACAATCCACTTATTTAATTCCCTAATGGACCGGATGCCATCTCTGCAATCCTCATCTTGAAGAAGCTGAGTATTTAAGATGAAGTTAGGCTTCTTGGGAGTTACCAGCCCACTATCTTGGGTCAAGGAGACCATTGCTTTGATGGGATGATGGTCCGAGAGGGTGTAAGGGTGAACACACACATTCTTCCCAGAATTATTAGGGAGAAAGTTAACGACATTTTTACTTGCATAAAACCTATCCAGCCGAGAGTAGATCCTATTATTCCCTTGTTGAGCATTGCACCAAGTAAACCAGATGCCTTTGAACTCTCTCTTCTTTTTTTCCAGAGGATCAAAAAGCCCAAACTTGTTTTTAAACCTTTGCCAAAAATGCCTTTCCGAGCCTTTCTAGGTAGCATTAATTCCCCCCCACTTATCTTCCATTTGCTCCACCACATTGAAGTCCCCCCCAGAATCCAGGGCCCTTTAGGAAAATGTGACTCCATCCATTGCCACAGTTGGATTCTCTCTCTATGGTCATTAGGAGCATAAACTGCTCCAACCCCCATTCTCGCACCCTCTTTTTCCAAGACAATCCAAACCACCCTGTTACAGGGTGAGATGCCACTACCCACCATGAATTGCTTCCATTTACTAGCAAGGAGAATAGTCACACCTCCTTTCCCCCTCTCATGCAGGGTGGAGAAATGGTAAGAGTCTTTCCATATGAATCTCATATTAACCTCCAAAGAGAACCCCACAACTTTCGTCTCTTGCAAAAGGACAATATCTTTTTTAGGCTCCAGATTTAAGAACCTTCTCACAATATATTTTCTATCGAGGGACTCCAGACCCTGAATGTTCCACGATATAATATTAAGATTCATGTTCACCTGCTATAGGGGTGTCCTCTTGGCAGTTTTTGAACTGCTCAAAACATTTAGGAAGCTTTTCCTCAACCTCCGTCCTCTTGGCCATAGGAGATTGAATAACAAGACTGGTCTTCTTTCTTTTATTTTTGGTTTGCTAGCTGTTGGAGATTCCAGAGGCTGGGGCATCATATTTCCTTGGTCTCCCAGGCCCCTTTTTAGGTTTGGAGCATATCACAGACCTCTCATTTCTGTTATCCTCCTCAACATCATCCCCAAAGTCACCTGTGGCCTCACCCGCTATGGGTGGCATGGGGTTGGATATAGAAAGTAAACCACCCGGGACGGGCTCTGAATTGTCATGATGTCTATGATCAAGTTGGTTGGAATCCAGTTGGACAACCTTAGCACTAGAATTAGACAACTCATTAGAAATACCTCCATTCAGATGATCCTCAACCTTAAGGCTATTGCACAAAGTGCCACCCGTTTCAGATTGCAGCTCTGATGCTATCCCCATAATCGAGGATTTGGAGGAATCACTCCCAGCAATAGACCAAGCTTGGGGATCACCTGAATGGTGCATTTCTAATTCAATTGTCCTCTCATCTATATTGATTTGTTTTAGGTTATTCTGTTCAGGTTTGTACTTAGGCGGACCACATTTATTTAGCAAATTTTCCTCAATTCTTTCCCGAATTTTCTGCATAACAAGTTGCTGAGAATTAAGTTTTTCAATTTGTTCCTTGCTCCAATTAATTGAAGAAGTAGAATTTGTGATGGTTTTGGATCCAACATCAAGGTCAGTTTTCTCATTGTTATCTATCTCCTCCTCCTCGACAAGGGCATCAAACGAATTCTTGGTTGGGAGCAAATTCTGAATAGGGAAGGGCTTCCCCAGGGTTTGAACACCCTGATTCACCAAACTCAGGGGGTTTAGATCCACCACAGGACCACAATCCTGCCGGGGATGAGATAACTCCTCAATAGAGCCGGGACCTACCGGGTGGGCTTCGCCAACACCCCCCATGGAATTCACCATGTCGGCACCAGCATTCTGGTTCTCCTTAGCCCCATTAGAGGGTCTACCTGTCTCCCGATTATATTTTCTTTTAATTAGAGGACAGTTCTTACGAATATGGCCTTCATGGCGACATAAGTAACAGGCGTTAATACTACCCAAAATTTCAAGAGGGCAACTAACAGTTTTTCCATCATCTTCAATGAGGAGCTCGGGAGGGAATTCAATCCTGGGTATCAGAGAAATGAGAGCCCTAGCATCTAGGTTCGGCAGTGAGGCCTTCACTTTGTCCATTCTGAGCACATTACCAAACGGCGCCAGAATGGACGGGACAAGTTTCCAAAATTCTGGGGGCACATTCTTAACAACGACCCACCGCGGGCAGGAGAGAGCAAGCACTTCCTCCGCAATGGCAACAGGGTTCCAAGCCAGCACTCGAAACACGCAACCACCAACATTCCAGAACGATCTAGCAAAGGCTTTGCCCTACATCTCATGGTTTCTAAAGAAAATAACGAATTAATAAATATCTTCAATATATTTTTTATAATCAAGTATATACCTCCTTCACAATTGCTTTCCTATAATAGTATGAAATTCTAAACTATTCACTTTCATAGCTAAAAATAATTAATCTAAGTTTATTTATGCATATATGTATGCATCTTATTGGATTAACCTAGATTGGGCTTAAGAGAGTTTTAAACTAATGTTATTGAATAATACCAAAATATACACCTTCCTCTCCAATTGTTTTCACCCCCTAACCTTTGAGTTGACCCTTCATTAATATTTCCTTGACCTCCTTTCAACTAGAAATTGAGGATCATGGGTAGGGGTTGTAGAAGTATACAAATTCAAATAGAATTTTGATGTTCTTGTTCAATTTTCTTTTCTTCTTGGCTATATGAAAGAATGATAAATGACTATTTATATTTTTGTGATGAGTTTGTCTTCTAAGTTTTTATTTTTTTAGTTTTATAACATTTACAAAAAAAATGTAGTCAATAAATGATTGTTTGCAAGTTGCTAAGCTCAATATTGGATATGGTTTTATATGACATGCATGATAGTAATATGTGTTATCACCACACACTACAGAATGATAATCCTTATAAGGGCTCTCTATATTTCATAGTATTAAATATTATAAAAAATGTCTTAAGGAAACATATTCTAAGTTGTGGGATATTTGGTTGAAAATTTGTAACAATGGAAATAACATGGAAAATGGTTACATCCTTCTTACCTATTGAGTATAATATGACACTAATAAAATAGTAACAAATGACTTGTTGGGAGATGTTGAATTCATATCTATGGTAAGGATTTATTAGGTGGTCATTGAACTAAATACTCAATGCATATTGCTTGATCTTGGCATATGAGTTCTATTTGTAATTGATAGATAGATATAGCTTTGGCAACCTAAAACATTTAGCTAGGGTTTTCAATACTCAAGAACATGGTAGGAATGTGTTTGCCAGATTGCCTAGCATACAACTATTGGAAGGTAATGGTAATTTTTTTAGAAAATTTTATGTACTAAGTAACCCTTAACCCTCATATGAGAAACTTGGGTTATTTGTATTTAGTTCAACATTATTATGATGGATAGTGGAGTGAAGTGATTTAAAATCAAGGAGGTTGTGAGAAGTAAGGTCAGGTGTGCGAACAAGGGTTTTGTACGTGGCATTATAGGAGACTAGGAATCCTCCAAGAAGGATTTTGATTGCTCTGTATGGGTTCATTAACGACCTGTTAGTCCCTTCATTTAACCTTTCAATTCTACTTGCTTTGCATGTGTAGGCTTTGATGCAAATTTGGTAAATCCATATTCTTGCATACAAATGCAAGTTGAAAGGTTCTATCAAAATTATGAATGGAGATACATATCCCCCTGATAATGTGGATAAAGGGTCGGGCAAGGATTCAAATGGTATTCAACACTCGAAATCATTATGTGACATTGTGGCTAGGGATAGGGCCAACCTTCCGTCGAGAGAAAAATTTCTTGTTAGAGCTACAAGGATTTTGAAGATGGGGGAAGTGGGAGACAAGGTATGTGTCCTACCTCTCCTAGAATTGATGTCTCGATTCCAAAGCCTAAATTAAATAAGGAAATTTTGAAAGAGGATAATAGGTTGAAAAATATTGCTATTTTCTTAGCAGTCATGGATGTTTCTAAGGTTTTGGTAAGGATTACATGGATAAGTGGCTAGTAAATGTATGGGGAAAGAAACTAGGGATTCATTATTCTTTCTACAAAATGGTTCAATGTGGGTTGTTCGCTATATTCCTAAAAAATAATAAAATGCAAGAACTTGTGGTCAAGACGCAACTTCAAAATGTAGGAAAATTAGTCTTTTGTGCCCTAGCATGATCGCCCAAAGAATTAAATGAAGTACTAGCATTATCAAGCCCTAGATGTGTTGTGATAAGAGATGTTCCTCCCCGGGTGTGGAATTTTGTCCCTTTGCTCCTAGAACCCTATGGGAGCATTATAAGAATTGAGGAGACCAAGTCCTCTCTCTCTTGCATTCATACATGAGGGAATTGGTTTCATTGTTTCCTAGTGTGGATGTGTTGAAATTTTTAGGGATTAAACTAGACACTGGTTTCATTAGATGAGTAGAAATGATAGGTGGTATTAATGCATGCTACCTATGCAGAAGAGAGGATCATTTGAGAAGGAATTTCCCCCTAATCACTAAGAAATCTATTAATCATTCCCTAGATATTAGGAACTTGAATGGTTGTGAATCCTCGAAAAGGATTCCCAAAAATAAATAGGAAAAAAACAATGAAATATCTACTAATAGTATTGACATGGGGGATTCTCAAAGGGTCTGGAATTTAAGGAAGACAAATTGTCTAGAAAATATGCAACCCTAGCCAAAATAAGGGACCAACTACTTTGGGATCATCCCTATTAGTCGATGAATCATCTCTAAATACCTCTGCAATAAAAATTTCAAATCAACTTAACCTAATAAAGGAACTAGAACATTCAAAAGAAAACCTTACATTTGACAAGGGTCAAGGGTCTAGTTTGAAAGAAATTTTAAGAAAAGATGTTAACAATCAATGTCCCTCAGGGTAAGAGATAGTAAATAATAATGCTAGGGAAAATGTTCAACAACTTGTAATGGGCATGTTGAAATGAACAAGACAACTGAGAGGGGGGGTGAATTAGTTGTAATAAATTAAACCTTCAAAACCCTCAATAGTAATCAGATCCACAAGCATTCATTAAACCCTTATTTTGTTAGTTTGATTAAACTTGAAATGCAAATAAAAAAAACTAAAATCACAACATCATGCACAAGAGAACACAAGATTTACATGGAAAACCCAATGAGGGAAAAACCATGGTGAGGATTAGCTCACAATATAAGTAATAGAAAAGTTGGTACAAAGGGGCTCACTACTAGAATAGGACACATTGTCCAAAAGGGCTCATAGCTAGGGCTCATTGCCACAAAAATAATACAAGAAGATAGAAGAAGAATGTTACACAGAGAAAACACTTCTCAATGCAACAAAGAGTCCACCACACTTGCTCACACACTTTTGTAGTCTCACATGAAAAATTTCAGATGCCTTCATGAACCCTAACATAAAGTTTTCACTACTCTGCTCAATTTCGCACCACACACATCACTTGCATCAATCTTGCATCTATCTTGCTTCTTACTCTTTCTCTTTGCCTCTTGCATCAACACCATACATATTTATATCAATTTCTACCTCAAAAACTTTCTCCAATGTCAGCCAATAGCCATTTTACATTCAAATTCAAAATATGTCGGCACCTAAACATTCCCGCGGTGGATAGGAATGAAAGGCGGCCTACATAAATACTTAATTAGGACCCAAATAGATCCCAATACACTTCAACATGCTTCCACAAGCCTCGCATGGAGTGTTAAACATAAGGTCGGCCAACACCCATGCAAAACACCATAATCATTAAGTACACACTTCCTTAAACATAATTCACTTAAAATCAATCCAAAATAATCCACGAACTACTTAAGATTCATCAAACACTTCATCCTAGATCGCATCAACAAATACTTCAACTCAAGACAATTGGTATCATTCAATTGCATACTAATAAATGAAACTCACACTGTACTACACCAAATCAAGTAAAACCTTGAATATAGAAATATAAAAGAATTATAAGGAACTTCCCAAATTTTCACATCTTGAAGCCAAACAACGGAGCAACGTGGAGAAAATACATTTCTCCCAGACTAGGGAAAACATCTCTGAACAATTGGTTCACACACTGGTGAAAATATCTCACTGTACAATGATCCAAAAGCCCAAATTCTGAATATAGCAATCTTTGTCAACCATGAATAACCTATAGGATCTACACAGGCATAGCATCAACATAGAAGGAACACAAAGAACAATACTAGAGCACACTATGAACATTTGCACAACACAATTCACTCTATTTATTAAATCTTCTCAAAAGCACTAGTAAACCAAGTACTAGAGACATCATCTCAACTCATTACTTCATTCCAACTCACCTTTAGAATCTATAGTAAAAGAATAGTTCCTTGTACTCACAACACTTCCTTAATTTCTCAACTACACATGCAACTACACATGCACAACTTGTTTTCCTCTTTTCCCCATTTTCCTCAATATCCTCAACATCTTCATCCCATAGTTGAAATCAAAGACAACACCAGTTAGTAGACTTCCTGTTGACATCAATGACAACACTATCATACTTACAAAAGGGAAAAATAAGGAAAACATTAAGATAATTAATTGGGAAAAAATAATAGTAGGAATTTAAACAAACCCTCAGAGGCTAAAGACTATGTTATAAATTTCATAAACAAAGAATAAAAGGATGGAAATTTTGAAAATACTACAAACCTCAAAACAATAAGTGGGACTAATCATTGAAGAAATGAATCCAAGTCACCCTCTTTAGTTAAGAAAATGGTTGATGAATTTGAAAAATAAAAATCAGAGCACCAATACCCTGCAAGCCACCAGCTGTGGATTAGAATCACACCAATATGGACAAATGGGAAGTCCTAATTCAGAAACAAGATTGAAAAATTATGTGGAACAATTCACTGTTGATTTCCTAAAGGATATTAGAGGCTTGGTTGGTGAAAAAGAAGAGGATTGTAAGAGTTCATTCAAAGGAAGTTGTGAGTCAAATTCCAAAATGACTCTAAAAGACACATTGGTTGACTCTAATCAAATTCCCCTATCACAAAGACTAAAATTGGCTCTTCAACTCTTAAGTCTTCAAGAGATATAGGACTCCCTACTACCAAGGAGGCCACAACAAGGGAGGTAGAGTCTAAAGATGAGCTCCATAAAAAACCTAAAAAGACTAAGAAAAATGATAAAGATAAAGGAATTATTATCCCTAAGAGGAGGGGAATCTTCCAAGTTATAAAATTAAAAATAGAGAATAATAGTTTGATCATTCATGTGCTCTCTACCAAAAGGGTAGAAATTGAGGGCAGCCTACCAAAATGCTTTGTTAATTTTAGAAATGTGAAGGAGATTTCTCCAAAATTAGGTTTTGATGAATCTTAACTATGTCTCTTGGAATGTGAAGAGGCTAGAATCCCTATATAGAAAGCATGTAGTTAGAAGATTTCTCAACCTGGTGAAGGATAAGGATGCAACCTTCATCCAGGAGGTGAAGGCAGTAGGATTCACCTTGGCAACCAATTTGAAATTTATTTGGGCATGAAAAAGTAAGAGGCGGTGCTACTATCTTAATCTATAAAGTATGGGATTAATATGTCACTTAATTTGGAGTCTCCCCTTGCAACAAGATGGTTTGGGTTTCTATTAAAAAGACACCATCTTCGATTTGTGCTCCATATATGCTCCTACTGAATACAGGGATAGGGTTAACCTTTGGAACTGGCTACTCAACTTACAAGATATTCTATAAAATAACCTTATGGAAGGTCAAAAATGACTTTACCAATATCTGGTACACATGGTGTAATGCTAAAGAAAAAGGTAGGATGATTTATTATTGGCTAGACAGGTTCTACATAAACAAGAACAATTTTACCATTGGTTCTATTAAGGAGGGGTGCAAGGTGGATGTCCATCCTTATACCTTGTTGGATCACCACCCCATAAAAATTAGAATTATCCTTAAAAGTGATAAAGAAAAAGAAAAAAGTTAAGGGGGGTGTTTTCTCCTCAATACAAAGCTTCTAAGAGATGAAGACTACAGGGCTTCTATTTTAACCCTTAGGGGGATCAACAAATGGATGCAAAGGAACAAAGGGATAATTGAGAAATGGGAAATCAATATGAGAGGATGGAATACTCTATTCCAAACAATTGGAAGAAAAAGAGCCTTGGATAGAAGAAGGGAGGGAGGGCTCTTTCAAGAAAACCTATTTAAAGCAGAAACCAAGATATAGAATGATCCAAAAAATGAGGATCTATGCAATGAACTCTCACTTGCCAAAAACTCTAAGAAGGTTACAAGAAAACATGATACAAGGAATTAAAAAAAGAGCCAAGCTTAATTGACTAAATAATGGGGATAAAGTTACCGAATTCTTCTTTATGTACCTCAGAGATAAGAACATAAAAGAACAAATAGACCAAATTTGTGTTGAAGGGATTTCCTTATCCAATCAAGTTGATATTAAGAACTAATTCTTCTAGTTTTATAAGGATATTTTACCTCTGAGGGAGATAATCAAGCCAACATTAATACCAAGAACTACATTAAACAGATCATACCCAAGAAAATTCAAGAAAGGGACCATTTTGAGCTCAATAAGGAGATCTCCAAAGATGACATAAGGAAGGAAATATTGTCCCTGCAAAATGATAAGACTCCCAAGATAGATGGCCTGCCAGTAGAATTCTAGAATCTTTAGAAAAAATGTCACGAAACTCTAGTTTGCATCATCTTCAAATTCCTCACAGTTTAGCTGCTATAGGTGCCCGAAAGTGAAGATTTAGTTAAAAAAATTTATTTCAGTGTTCAGTTTGGCCAAAAATTGTAAACCACTATTGTGGGATCACCCTGCAAGACAAGTTATGGATCCAATCTAGGCATATAGACATTGGACCATGCAAAGTTAATTTTACACTCTGAAAAGAACTTGTGAAATTCAAGTTTCTCTTCTGTCAAGGATGCTCCAAAGAGGACAATTTTGGGATCTTTTGTTGTAGATATGTTGACTTCCATGGTGTCCTCTATGAGCATTGCGGATCTTTCCTAAGTCATAGGGAGAAAGTCTATTCCTCCGTCCTTGGGCACCTCAAAGAGGTTTTCACCCACAAATACATCCTTTATTTTTATTTTTTTATCGTCAGAAGGTTCCTTTTGGTTTTCACCTAAAGACATCATTTTTTTTTCATTTTGCGACTAGAGGACGACACAGTCTCCCTAAAGTAGGCTGCACAATCTAGGTCAATAGAAAACCCAACCTTGTGGTCTCCACTTGGCACGCCCTCACAAAGTCCCATGAATTCAGCAATGGCTTTGTCATTTTGAAAAATGTTCATAACTGGCGAGCCTTGTTGGTCCCAATCAATTAGCTATGAATAGACTAAGGAAATACCATCATCAGTATTGGTGAATGATGGGGAGGATGTGGAAAGCATGCAGAAGGATTCAAAGACGTTGAAAATGAAATTATCATCATCCAACTCCCAGTCGGATTCTATCCAATATTCTCCTTTACTTGTTTAATACTCATTAGCAAAGTAAGGGATGAAGGGAGTGAAGTCAGTGTCATGTGGAAATTCAGATGAATCTAACTGATCATGACTAGGTTCAAATGGTTGGAGAGGTATGTCAAGGTTATGGCCAATTGGATTAGAAGATGATTCAGGCTTGTCACTATTTTGTGGACAAAATATTTCACCCCAATCTACTCTTTTTCTTGAGATGTCAAAGTTTTCATCATTCTATGTTGTGTCAATCTTAAACATCTGCCAGAATCTTTCTTCAAGAGTGGGTTCCCCAAGTTCAAGGAATAATTCATCAAGGGAACAGTCACTCAAGGATTGGAGGGAGTCAAATTCCCACACATGGGAGTCAGATTCAATAAGGGAATCCTCAATAGTCTCGACACTTTCCGAAGCATTCACGCTCTCACCCAAGAATGCATTGGTACATCGATAGTCATTTTCGGGTAGTCCAAACCCTAGTCCAAGACGTTTTGGTCTTTGAGGAGGCATGATCGGTTCTCGCATTCCAGTCTTATTTTTTCCAAGGCCACTAGTTCCATCATAGCCTTTTTCCTTCATCATATCATAGCCTTTTCCATATATTTGGACTGGTAAGGGGGATGGATCTTCTAGGTCTCTGTAAATCTAGGTTGATATATCCTTGATGTCTTCTTTTCTCATTTCTCCCCATTTTATAAAAATACGTGATGGAGGGACCTTGGAAATTTCTTTAGGTTCCATTCTGAAATATGGTTGACCATAAGCTTTAGGGGACTTGGGTATTTTGGTGATGCAGTATGTCCTGTGCGCTTTATATTCTCCACAACCTAAGTCCTAGATCTTGACACTAGGATTAGCCTTTGGAACGAAGGGAGATGGTGTCATGGATGATGAGGGATCATATGGAGGTGATTTGGTGAGTGTGGATGGATTAACATATTTGGAGGAAGAAGGGGTTGAAGCTTCTCGATTGATGGGCACTTGATGGTCTGAACTACCCCTTAGATTGGTGCAATATTGGAAGGGATCGGGGTCTCTATATATGGTGATCTCAGTGTCATCGAAGGGAAATTTTAAGCATTGATGGTAGGTGGTTGAAATGGCTTTCAAGGCATGAATCCAAGGTCAACCAAGCAAGATATTTTAGGGAAATTCTAGATCTAGGACTTGGAAAGTTGTGTCAATGATGACTGGCCCAAATCTGAAAGGAAGAGTGATAACACTTTGAGAGGAACGTTCTTCATCATCATATGCCTTTATAACAATGCTCTTTGTAGTGTACATGTAAGCATTAGAGAAGCCTAGAGCCTTTTCCAATTTTAAGGAGCATATATTTAGTCATGCTCTGCCATCTACTAAAACTCATCTAACCTTATGTTTGTAAATAAAGACTTCGATGTGTAAGGAATCGTTATGATTGGAATTTGTTGACAAATAATCTTGGTCCGAAAATGTTACATGATGGGGAGTGGTAAGGTATCCCACCATGGCCTCAAACTGGTTGACATCATTGTCTTGAGGGAACAAGGAACTCTTGTAAGGTTTTTTGAAGTATGGCCTTATGCACGGGAGAAATGCATAGCAATTCAAGTATAGAAATTTGAGCCGGTGTTTTTCCTAGTTGGTCCATAAGGTTTAATTGTCTCTTAGGTTGTAACTACTTGGTGGAGGGTCCTCATTGTGATTGCTTAGTGGATGGACCCAAGATCATAATATTTGGTTGCCTAGGGGGAGGAGGACCAACTATGGTGATTTTTCTGCTTTGGGTAGTGGCATTACATTCGAGTGCTCCCTTGACAATAATTGTATTAACACATTCATCATCAGCTCAAACACAATTTATAATGGTCCCACCAAAATAGTCAAAATCGATGTGGGTATAATTGGCACGATTATTATTAGTCTTAGGAGATGGCATTGAGGAATTATTTGATCCATGGTCTTGTAGTGGGTTCTTGTGAATAGTATGGTCTGCGTTTGATGCAAATTGTGGTCCACCTAGTTCAATTGTACAATTTTCAATGAGGTCTTGTACCAAATTTCTTAGTTGTCGTCAAGAAGATGTTTTATGCCCTTTAGCACGGGGATAATCACATAAAGTGTTGTCATCCCACCATGATGGTTTAAATTGTCCTGGGTCATATGGCTTAGGGTCCTCTAGTGTGATGAGACAGTTTTGAAGGAGCTTCTTAAGGACGTCTTTGATTGGTTCACCCAAGGCAGTGCATGTACGTCTTTTAGGGAATTTCCTTGTCTGTCGTGGCTGCCCATGGTTTTGACTGTTTTGATTGTTATGATTATTTTGAATAGAATTAGCAACTAGTGTCAGTGTGGTCATTTGTGTATTTTCTAGTGGAGCTCCTTTAAGATTAAGTATAGGACCTATTGTGTTAACTGACTTAGCATCAACAACACCATCATCGGTAATATGTTTATTCTTGAACCAATATTTTCCTTTGTCCGCATGTGGGTTTGTGTTAATGTTCTTAGGGCTATATTTTAGTTCTCCTTTAGCAATTAGTGCCTTCTCAGGTTGGACACCATTTTCAACCAAGTCTATGAAGGTTGTGCAACAATGAACTCGCAACCATATTTCAATGGGCCTAAGAGTGTTTGAACAAACATGTCAACTTTTTCTTTCTCAGGTGTGTCAATATGGCAACGACTTGCTAGACTTCTCCATCTTTGAAAGAACAGAATGAGAGTCTCACCAACATTTTCTTGTCTAAGTATACATAAGTTGGTAATAGAGATTTCTATGTCAATGTAATAGGAATGTTGTTGTTTTTTACCACGCTAAAGGAATGTGTATTTTGATTGCATTATTTATGACGCCAATTTCTAGTGCTATTCCTAACACTAAAGGAGATGATATTGCTGGCACCAAATTTTTGGTACAAAAGTGGGTACTAAAGATGATGCAAAATATGGGTGCTAAAAACTTCAACTACAAGGCACCTTCTAACAATAAAAAATGATACGTCTTTAGGTGAAAACTAAAAGGCACCTTCTGACAATAAAAAATTAAAAAATAAAGGACATATCTGTGGGTGAAAACCTCTCTGAGGCACCCAAGGATGGAGGATTGGACTTTCTCCCCATGACTTAGGAAATATCAACAATGCTCATAGAGGACACCATGGAAGTCAACATATCTACAATAAAAGATCCCAAAATTGTCCTCTTTGTAGCATCCTTGACAGAAGAAGAGAAACCTGAATTTCACAAGTTCTTTTTAGAGCATAATTTAACTTTGAATGGTCCTATGTCGATATTCCTAGATTAGATCCAGAAATTATCTTGCACCATTTTCCATTACTCCTAGATGCCAAGCCAATGAAACAAAAGCTACGAAAAATGCATCCTCAGATCACCCTATTAGTCAAAGTATAATTCGAGAAATTGCTAGATGTGGGATTCATACGGTCAATAGACTATACTGAATGGATATCCAATCTTGTACTAGTCACAAAAAAATTTCTATAGATTGAGGACAATATCAAAAGCTTCCATTCCAAAAATTAGGTTTTTTGGAGCTTTTTTTAATTTTTTATAATTTTTTTGTTATTTTTCATGAAAAATCAATTTTGAGAGCAAATTATTGATTTTTTTGCATATTTTTACATTTCTAGAAATCTCTCTGAATTTCAATAAAGGTTTTTTCATTATTTTTTAAATTTGGATGAAGAATAATTAGTGAAAAAACATATCTTTGAAAATTAGGGTTTTACAAAGGTTTCCTTATATCTCACAAACAGTTATAGATCTTTTCACACAAAGTTTTTTGCAGATCGGGGATATGTGAGGGATCCTCAGTCTAAAATTCAGAATTTTTGGATTTTTTTTGGATTTTTTATAATTTTTTTATGATTTTTCATAAAAAATTAATATTGGATGCAAAATAGCAAATTTTTTAGATTTATTTACTTTTTTGGAAAGCACTAGAAATTTTAGTAAGGGTATGTTCTCTGTTGTTTTATGTTTTATGTGAATATTTTTTCCAAAAATTATATTTGTCTTGACTAGCTAACCCTTTAATATTAGTGATCAATTATCTTGTTAGGGTTTTGGCTTTGTTGTTGGTTTTGTGAATGTGCAGAAAAATAAACACTTCACAGGAAAAATTGGATCAAGTGGACAAAAAAATTGGAGCTAAAGAAAGTCTAGGTGCACACTTTCCATCTTTCATCTCTAATAATTGTTTGTCAACACACTTCAATTTGGGGCTTAAAATGAACATCTTGTTTGCAATCACACTTTCAAATTGGGCTTAAAAAGAACCATTGTCTCCCATCACACATTTTGGTTTTAGGTTAAAAATAACAAGTGCTTCCATTGTTTTTTTACACACATTTCATTTCTAAAGGGAAATTAACAACTACGAGTGTGAATCAAGTGTGTGTGTCCTCCAAAACACCTCATTTGGTTCAATTTTGTCATACCCTTCTTTAGAGGCCTGCTTGGAGCACACACCCCTCCAAGGGACGACCTCAATCGAGTGTGAATCCAAAGACATGCTCATTTGAGAGTTGAAATCTCGTCACTCTTGGCTAAGCCCCAAAGAAATTTATACCTTTGGGAAGTGAAGGTGAAGGGTGGGTTATCCCCTTCTCCTAGTTGTGTGGTAGGATTTTTCTTTGAAATTATCCTTAGTCAACCTTGTTTATCCTAGATTAAGACCTAATTGGACATACCCACTTGAATAGCATTAGAATTTTTTTTGTGTATTCAAGTGTTTTCTTAATCATAACATTTAATCTTGAAAGAAAAATTTATCATTGTGTTTGGTGTGTGTGTTCATGCATTTACATTTTAAATCTTGTGTTTGATATTTCCCAAGTCAAACTTCCAATAAGCACTTGCCGCATCATCCAAATCATCCAATCTTGTCATTTCACATGATATCTTAATCAACATTATCTCTTTAATCCAATCAACATAATTTTACACCATGACAACATTAGAAGACATAGCACAAAAGCTTGTTTACATACTTAACGTAGCTCAAACAAGAAAATCACCTTTAAACCAACAAATCATTCAAGGATTCCATGACATGATACAAAAAATTCAAACAAACCAATCACCTCAAATGCAAAAAATCATAACACAAGCCCAATACCTCATGGCCCCTTGTCAAATACAACAAGCACAACATTAAGTCCAATCACCACATCAACAAATTTCTCAATCCTATGTGTCACCTATATCATCATACCAACCTCATCCATCCATATATCATGGTACCCCTTCATCAACCTATTACACATATTGTAATGTCAACCCTTATCCATATCAATCCACCTCTCAACAACCATTATCCTATGCAACCCCTCCATCATCATCACAACAACAAATCATACCACAAAAAATACAAACAACATTCCAACCTCAACACATTCAACCACAATCCTATGTGTCACCTTCATCATTATTCCAACCTAACTCATGTACCTATCATCTCAATGACCCACCAACATATCCACCCATATCACAACAAGAACATAGGAGCTCAAGTCCACCTTGGAAACAAAATCAAGAGCCTTTAAATTTTCATGTTACATTTGACAAGGGGAACACAAATCTAGTTCATGCACCCTATAACCTTATCATACCATCATCCAATCAAATACCTATCCCTAAGCCACCATGTCCTAGTCCTAATTCATTGGCCTCTCCACCTTCTAATCATCAAATCCTCCATCAAATCTATGCCCTAAATTCAAAATTTTCAAAAGTAAACCTATGGCATTACCCAAATCCACCCGTCCACCTACAAAGGATGTGACACAAGGGCTACTAGCAAGGAATCAAACATCACCATGTCATCCAAATCATAAGTTTGAACCTACCAAAGAGTCTTCAAACACCATGTCTATTCCTCCAACCCCATCATGTAGCCTCCCCCTTGAGCCTATTCAAGAGTCTCCCCCATTGAGCCCAAGTCAACCTTCATCATCTCTCCATGTTGTTGACCATCTAGAACATGTTGAGCCCATTTAGGAGTTACCCCCTTCCACTCCCATTCAGGAAATCCAAGAGTTATGTCAAGAGCATTATCGTAAGCATGAGAAAACATTAACCTCTCATTCTAATCAAGATCTAGGTCCATCTAATGATCCCACTCATAACATACTTGGTCCTATTTATGATCAATCTTTCATCTTTGATCAAGACCCCTTTTATAATCAAGAAGACCATGATGATCCTCTTATCCAACTTTATGCATTACATGGTCAAGATCCTATCACTTCACCTATCCATGAGCAAGAAACATCCATTGCTCCTATTCATCCCCTACCTAGCCCTATCAATGATCCATCAACATCCACTTTCCTTGATGAGACATATGACTCCCAAGCACACATAGAAGATCAAACAAATACCTTGGATCTAAGTGAACACAATGCTAATCAAGATCTTAATGATCCTCCATCACCCACTATCGACCCCATTGTAAGTCCTCCATCATATCCTATTGGTCTTTCCACCCTCATTCTTGAATGTTCCTGACTAGAACAACAACAACCATTATCTTCCCTTCATTTTCTCCATCCAATAAGGAACTCACATTTAGTGTTCCACCTACACCTAGTCCCATTGTCCATTGCATACTGCAAAACATGAACCACCAAGGTAAAGGTTTAGAGCTTCATGTACAAGGTATTTTGGAGCCCATCCATGTCAAAGTCCCTCCACGCTCTTATGGCCTTAGATATACACCCCAAGGACATCAATCTCAATATGTTGGTACTTCCTCCATGCCTCCTAAGTCCACTTTCTATCATAAATCCTATCATATGCTTAAAAAATATGTTTCCATCCTTCCTCCATCATCCTACAAATGTCAAAAGCATCTGACTATACACCTTCCACCATCCACTTTTCCACCATTACTTCCAAATCCTAATATCCCTCCATCCACTTTACCACCATTAATCCCAACACCTAATATCCCTACCATTCAATCCTTATCCAATATTTATCCATAAATACCCTAACATTTCTAATGATGACCAATAAATGCACACATTGTCTAAACAAGAAGCTCCCACTCATTCCACCATACCCATGGGATTCAAAAGCAAAAATTTCAATGCCTCTATCTATAAAGCCAAAAATCCCAAGGGTCCCCATGCCTTAAGGCACAAAAGCAAAGAATCAAAGAAAAATCCATCTAAAATGTTATATAAGCTCATACCTCCAAAGTAAAGGCCAAAACTAAAATGGTTTGGGTCTCTAATAAAAAGGAAAGCAAGTCAAATGAGGCATCTACATCACAAAAATCCCAACCATCCACTTCCACCTCACATTCTCAAAATTTTCAAAAATACCACAAGCCAAAAAAAAAATCATAAAAATACTAAGTCTATGTGGGTACCTAAAGCACTTCATCACCCACCTCCTAAGAAAACATCTCCATTGCTTCCTACACCCCATCCACATGAAAATATTCAATGTTTATCACAATGTGTGCAACCATTGGTCATGGTTCCCTTCCATTTTACAACAATTCCACATACCTCCATCTCCTCACCCTTAACTCATTATCCTACATATCTCCCACACCACCTTCCTATGGTCCATGCTTTTGGCTAATCCTCCCCATTCATCTTTTGCATAAGTCTTATATAATCCCTATCATAATCCACCATCTTCCCTACATATTTGCGTCATAATCCACTATTTTCCTCCATAATCCACATCATAATCCATCATCTACCTACTCCATCTCCCTTTCATGTCATCCCTTACCAACATCTATGAGCAGAATGACATTTGACATGGTCCATGCAATGACATCCATCCCTAGTGGGATTATCACCTTTCATGCAACTAGACACTTGAGTCCCTCCTATCCATATTCCCCTTCTAGTCAAAAATTCAAAAAGTTAAAAAAGAAAAGAAAAAAAGAAGTCAAAAAGTAAAGAGAAATCCCTTCGTCCAATGGTGAAAACCTGATAAACAGGTTCCCTAAATAAGTACCATGATGAAAACCTGGCAAACAAGCATCATGTGTAGGTTGATATTCTATGTCACTTACACTTGGGGGCATAATGTCTTATGTATCCAACCTATCATTTTCATGTCATATCATTACCATCCCACCATCTTTAGCCATCACACCTACCTATCATATTTGAGTTCATTCATTCTCCTTTTGATCTTGATGAAGATATAGGAGAAAAGTCTTGAAACATGTTTTGGGTATCTCTTGGCATACCTCATCCTTTCTAAACCAATCATATCATTATCCTATTGTCATATGCTTTGCCTAAAAAATGTTGTCTTGTACCTAGAATGGGGCACGTTATTCCTATGTGACATAGTCTTTAGAGATCACATCCTTGCTCTCTTATGATGCATACATCCATTCCATTCACTATGACCTATCCTTTTTATCCATCCATCTGTCATAAGCCTTCTACTCCTTATCCTATCACCCACCCTTGCAGCTAGACTTGGTTTTCCCCTTGTCATTGGTATCTAGCACAAAGGCTACCCAAAATTTCATCCATTGACACCCCAAAACATTTTGAAAATCCAAAAGAATGAAAACATTTCAAAAATCCAAACAAAAAAAAAATTGAATATTTCAAAAGTCCAAAAAAATCAAAACATTTCAAAAAATCCAAAAATAAAACATTTCAAAAATCCAAAAATACAAAAAAAATGGACAAAGGTCCTAAAAAAAAGACAAAAAAATCAAATAGCCAACAAAAATCCAAGCAATAAAGTCAAACCAAATCACTTATGCCAAACAAATCAATGCATAAAATTCAACTCCTTCAAATCATCAAATCAATCATCATGTCATTCCAAACCACTTCAAATCAATCATCAATTGAATAATTCCAAACAATAATCCAAATGCAAGGCAATCCTTAATCCATACCAATCAAGTCAATCAATCTTTCCAAATTATCCAATCACATCCTTTGGTCTTGATCCTAATCTTGTTGTAAACCCAATCAATCAAAGCCAATCAGTCAATCATCATCATACTTGTGTTGATCTAGGGATATGCCATTCCCCGCTATGACAATACTATCATCACCAATCAAAGTCAATCAATCAATCAATTATTGTCATCCTTGTGTTGATATAGGGATATGTCATTCCCCGGAATGACAATACTATCATCATCAATCAAAGTCAATCACTCAATTAATCAATCATCCTTGTGTTGATCTATGGATATACATCATTCCCCACAATGAAAACACTATCATCATCAATCAAAATCAATCAATCAATTACTCATCGGTTTGCAACTTCACAGGGGAAATACCTTGTTTGTTTTTGTATCATTTGTGCTTGCTTGCTTAGGTAGGGTACATTAGATGAAGTCATTTAAATAAGTAATCTAATTATTTAGTTAATTTTAGACATGATTGTACTAGGAAAAATTTAGGTTTCTACACTTATAATCACAATATTCTTAAAATACTTGTCAAAATTTCACCCACAAAAGAATTGAGTGGCATAATCAACCAATAAAAGAAAATTTTAAGGAATAATATGTGGGAGTGACATATCAACTAAGTATGCTTTATGGGATAATCACATCTACATCAAGTACTCTTTATTTACTTTTCCCTTCTATTTAGTTTATGGAAAACACCCCATCTTCCCAATAAACCTAAAAATACTGGCTCCCTTATTCATTAGGGATTATATGGGGAAATTTTTTGAAATAATTAACTTAATTGAACTATATGACCTAGTATGATAAATGCAATATTTTAGAAATACATAGATGGAAGCAGTAACTTGCAAGAAAATCTAAGAAGTACTGGATATTTTGCACTAGTCATAAAAAGTTGGATCCTGCATGTAGAGGAGGACACAGATGCCTAGGGGTGTATGGGTCCCTAATAGGGGGTCTTGAAACTACTTTTTGGGGTCCTCTAGTGCTGGATCTAAGCTTTTGATTCCTCGTTGTAGAGTTGTTGGAATGTCATCAAGTTAATCTATAGTTGAGTTTATGTGGCTTGACAACTTTTAGGCCTTTGAATGCAACAATTGAGAATTTTATTTTAATCCTTCTTCAATCCTGTAACCTACACATTTAAAGTGAGAAAATTTTGGGCCATTTAGGGGCTTGCCTTAGTCAAACCCCGTGTAAGTGTTTCTGTGGCAAGGAAGGACATTCAGTTTCCAGGTGTTGGAAATAATTAGAGGCTTTAGAGGAAGCCATGCAACAACATAATATCACCTCACCTTAGTCTCCTTCCCTACCCACAGGGAAAGTTCATGCTCTTTCTGCACAAGAATTACCTTCAAGATCCACATAGATTATTGATTTTGGTACTTTGCACCATATGACACACTCACAGAAGATTGTCACTGCACTTGCCCATAGTGATACTTCACAGATTGTAGTTGGTGACTCAACACAACTTTCAGTTAAGGGTTCAGGTTTTGTTTCATTGGATGGAGGTTGTCTTTAAGATGTGCTTCTATTTCCTAACATTTCAAAAAACCTTCTTTTTGTTTATCAGATTTTCCATTCTGGCTCTAGTAAGACAATTGAGTTCTCACCACATGATGTGGTTATTAGAGACCTTCATGATCCTGATTTGGTTGTGGCTACTGAGAGTGTTGATTCTGAATCCCTCTTATACAGGTTTGATGTCTTTGAGAGTTCATACAGTTCAAGTTTCTCTCTTATAGCACATGCAGACATAGTGAGCAGGCTTTGGCATGAGCGTTTTTTCCATATCAATTACAAATATCTACAAAAAATGAGTACTCAAAAACTTCTTATTGGGCTTCCTTAGATTTAATGTACTAATGATGTATTTTGAGGTTGTTTCCTTGGGAAACATCACCAGGATTCTTTTCCTACGGGTAGAGTCACACGTGCTAAGGCACCCTTGGAGTTGGTACATAATGATCTCATGTCCTTTCCAAATCCTTTTTTAGGGGCTCAATATATGCTCACATTTATTGATGACTTCTCCAAATGTACATGGGTGTACTTTCTTAAGTACAAATCTGATGTCTTTGATTCATTTCGGATCTTTAAGACATTTTTGGAGAAGCAATCTGGACTTTCTATCAGGAGGATATGAATAGATAATGGGGGGAGTATGTTAATTAATATTTTAGGGATTTTTGCATTGAGCATGGCTTGCAGCGTCAGTTTATAGTACCTTACACCCCTCAGCAGAATGGTGTTGCTGAAAGAAAGAACAAATCCTTATGGGAAATGGCCAATTGTATGATAAAGTATCGAGCTATGGGTTCTTCATTTTGGGTTGAGGTAGTAAATTGTGCCAATTCTATTAAGAATCAGATGCATCATAAGGCACTATGACATATGACTCCTGAGGAGGCTTGGACTCATGTCAAGCCTGATGTTTCTACATTCTGAGTTTTTGGTAGTGAGGCTTGGGCATTTATTCCTGATGCTCAATGGAAAGCCATGGAGCGAAAGAGCCAACCACTCATATTTTTTGGCTACTATGAGGATGTTAAGGTGTATAGGTTTTTTGATCCTGATTCCAAAGAGGTCTTGTTTCGGTGAGATGTCCAGTTTGATGAGTGCTTTCCTCTGATGGATTCTCCATCACCAACTTCTCCCTCACTGCCTACTCCTTTCTCTTCATCTCTTGAGGATTACTTATCTCTTGAGGATGATGCAGATGATGATCCAGCATCTCCATCACCACCAAGTACTCAACATTTTCCCAAGTGGGCCCATGTTACTGTTGAAGCAACTGGATCTTTGGCAATTGATCCTTCAGATTCTCGTCGTACTCATGCTCAAACATCTGGTACTATCCTTTTGAGTCATTTCATTTTGGATGATCCTCAAAAAATTTCAAAGGTGACAAGTCACCTTGAGTTGGATAGGGCCATGGATGAGGAGTATTCTTCTTTGATGAAGAATCATACTTGGGATCTTTGTACTCTTCCTAAGGAAAGAAAGTTGGTTCAGTGCAAGTGGTTGTACCATACCAAGTATGTTGCATATGGTTCTATTGATAAGTATAAGGCACATCTTGTTGCGAAGGGGTCTTCTTAGGTGGAGGGTATTGATTACTCTGAGACCTTTGCTCCTGTCACCAAGATGAACTCTATTCGCTTTGTACTTTCACTTGCAGCTTCATAGGGATGGACAGTGTTTCAGATGGATGTGAAGAGTGATTTCTTGCATAGAGACCTACATGAGGAGATCTATATGGAGCAGCCTCAAGGTTTTGTGCAAGAATATTCATTGGTTTACAGACTTCAATGTTCATTATATGGTCTCAAACAAGCCCCTTGGTCTTGGTATGAGAAAATAGACTCTTTTTTGCTTTCCTCTCACTTCACACACTGTCATTCCAATCACATAGTGTACATTAAATGTCAGGAGGGTGATCTTTTGATTCTTGTGCTATATGTTGATGATATCATTATTACAAGTAGCTCATCCTCCATGATTCAAAGCGTTTAGAGAGATTTGATGGAGAAGTTTGAGATGACAGATCTTGGTCTTCTACACTTCTTTCTGGGTCTACAGGTTATTCAATCTTTAGATGGGATTTCCATATTTTAGTAGAAGTATACTCTTGATATGCTCCAACGATTTGGCATACTTTATTGCAATCCTTCCCCTACCCCATTTTAGTCAGGTGTTGTCTTATCTTCCACTTGCTCTACTCCTTCAAAAGATTCTACTTTATATAGGAAGTTGGTTGGCAGTTCATTGTACCTAACACATTCGCGTCCTGATCTTTCCTTTGTGGTTGGCCTTGTCTCTTGGTTCTCACATGATCCACATAAGATTCATTAGAAAGGATCCAAACATATCTTGAGGTACATTTGGAGCACCACTCATTATAGCATTCACTACACTTTAGGATCCCCTCACATTGTTGGTTTCACTAATTCGGATTGGGTTGGTGATGTCAATGATCAAAACTCTACTTCTGGCTTTGTTTTTTTCCGTGGTTCTAGTCCTATCACATGGTCTTGCAAGAATTAGTCTACTATTGCATTATCATCTAAAAAGGCTGAGTACTGAGCAACAGTGTTAGCTAGTCAAGAGATTCTATGGCTTCGGCAATTAATGATAGAGTTTCGGTTTCCTCCTAATAGACCCACTATTTTTTGGTGTGACAATTAGAGTGCCATTCACATTTCCTGCAACACAGTGGATCATCAGCAAACTAAGCACATTGAGATCCACATGCACTTCATCAAGTAGTTGATTTAGGATGGTTCTCTCATCTTGGAGTACATTCCTATAGAGGAGCAAGTTGTAGACATCTTCACTAAACCTTTGGAATCATTGTGCTATCTTCAGTTGTGCTCCATGCTTGGGGTGGAGGAAGTTGTCCTTGGGGGGTCTTTGTGAGGCCTTCCTTCATGTTTTTTTGTAGCATGGTTTTCATCTCTTTTTGGAAAGGAGCTTTGTCCCACTGGGTTTTCTCCTTTACTCCACTTTATAGAGATTTGGTTGTGATTGGGTACCTCATCAGGCCTAGTTGTGGGGACCCAAGTTTTCTTTCTAGCTTGTAGTTGCATTGCTTTCATCCAAATAGTTTGTTGCTACTCCCTCAGTCCATCTCAAGGGGGGTGTTAGAGTAAATTTTTTATTACTTAATTATTTAATTAAGTCACCTTTTATTATTTCTCTTAAGATAAACTTAGAATGCATTTTGTAGACATTTAATAGTTATTCTAATTATTAAATGCTCCCTTTAGGGTTTCTTGATCTCCTTTCATAAGGATTGATTTCATTGTATATTTTTCAATTCTTTATTAATGTGTTTTATCTTGAGGCTTTTAAAGCACCTTTGCCTTTTTCTCTATGGCTTTTTTTCATGACAGGTTATTTGCATGCAGGTGATTTATGGATTATGTGAAGTTGGCTTTCTCAATTTCTACAGGATTTAGAGTTAATGGTAGAAAATATAAATGAAGAGGAGGAGTGTTCCATTAAGGGTGCTAATAAGCATACCATTGTGGGTGAAACCAAATAAATAAGGAAGGAGACACCACAAATAAATTATAGCATCGAGAGAGATATTAAATTATATAATATATAGAATAACAAATTGAAGATAATATGAAAACCGAAAATGATTTAGAACAAGAAGTTACAAAGAATATAACACCACCCCTAACCAAAATAACGACTACCTATCTAGATTGGGAAACATCCAATTTAGGATAGATGAGGATTGGTTACCGATAGTAACCCCAATACAAAAACTTTGATTAATAACACTAGATTCAGATTACTTGGATGATTTAGTAACCATAAGTGTCCTGAGAATGTGAGGAGAAGATGTGGTAGAAAATAAAAAGATCCTATGAGTTTAAAAAATTATAATGAAGAGACACCATCAACTAATCAAATGAAATTTACTAGCAAATGAACATCTTTGAGGATGAAGAGACAATATGAACAAACACAACCCCTAGACTAAAAGTCACCCTTAATGTCATTAGAATCAAGAGGAATTTTCATAGAAGAAATAAAGCCACTTAAGAAAACAAGATATGAGAGAACAAGGAGGAGAGGAGAATAACATAAGAGACCTAGGGACACAACACTTTGAAATAGGATATATATATATAACATTTGACTATGAAGAAGAATCAAACATGAATACCTTCAAGAAACTACCTATATTTTTCAAAGACACCAATGAAGTAGCATACCATATCTTTATTCTAGAATCAATGTGGCAAGGACAAAACATAATGAGGGACCAAACAACTCTATTTGGTTTTATTGGGTCCATACACAGTAAGAGCCTCAAATGGTACCAAAAAATTCTCATGGGAGCATCAAGGACTAGGATATAGTGAAACAAGAGTTTCTAGCAAACTTTGACACTCCAAAATTGCACATCAAAGGACTAAGAGAATTGTGAGAGCTTACACAAAACAAAGATGAAACCATAATAGAGTTTGATGAAATATTTACGGAAATAATTAGGAGATTAGAGGAACCATTGACAAAAAAAATAGAAAATTGAATGCTTCATCTTCAGAGTAATATCGAAAATCAGAGTAGCCCTAGATGGGAGAAGTTTTAATACTCATTCAAAACTCATTACTTTGACATGCCAGATTGAAAAACAATCCTGGAAGAAAATAGAAAGGAAAAAATAAAACAAAGAAGTGGAGAAATTGAGATTAGGAATATAATAATTAAGAATCTAACAAGATATAACAAGAAATAAAGAAATGATAGCAGAACGACCTAACATATGGTGTACCTATTATAGATGAGGACACTTAAGAAATGAATACCCAAAGGAAATTAGAGAAAAAAGATAATGCACTATGGGCACTACCTAAGAAGATGTACTCCATCAATTGTGGTACTTACAAAGAATGGGATGATCATGAAACATGATTTTCGATCACAATTATTTTAGTTAAGAGAAGATCCAACCATATAAAACTATTAGAGTTGATTGTTTAACCCCCACAACTCCTAGTGATCCTCTACAACCAAAAAACCTATCACACGTGAGAGAGAAAATCAATTATTATGCCCATGCAACCTTGAGAAGAAAGTTGATCCACACAAGCATTTGATATGTCTTTTATATTGATTGATTGTGAATACAAGAATGTGAATAGATGATTAAAATGTATAAATAACTTCTTACAAAAGAAAAAAGAAAACCTTAGATGAGGATTTGATTAGAGTGTGACAAGTGTTCTAATATCATGCAATGAGACAACTTAACCTGTATTTAGCCCAATCTAATAATAAAAAAAACACTCCTAAGTTTAGCTTAAGTGAATAAAATAATATTATTATTATATTATCATTTCTAATGCCCTATTTTACACTCTTCTATTCAAGATGTATATTATCTTCACTCAACTTTCCTATGTTACAAGATTAAATAGAAATCCTATTTCTTTTCTTTAATACAAGGAAATAAACAAATGCTTATTATTTTCTCTATGCAAGATAGGAATTCGAGCATGCCTTTAATGATAATGAAAACCTAACCCTAGTTGAATTATTTAACTATACTATTTAATTTAATTGTGAACACTCTTTCATCCAATAAAATTCACTATGCAACTTGACATCTAATGCATACAATTTACCTTATTAACCTACATTAGGTATACCTATCATTGGTTAGAGTTGTTGTAACCAAATTAATTATCAATAATTCTTTATGCAAAAAAACTTAATATAACATTTAATTACCAGATTCAATAGTTTTAAAATTAAATTAAATATAATGAATAAATCAATAATTGCATTCAATTACAATGGATTGTGTAGAGAGTAAATCATTAATTGCACTTTATTGCATAGTAAATACAAAAGATTTAAAACAATTTTATTTCTCCAATAATTAATCATGCATTAACAAATACTTATCCTTTTTGAAATGTGTTGATAGTCTAAAGGATTGCCTAGAGTTGATTTCATATTTATTTTCTTTTGTTTGTGAGCACTATAGGAGAAACAATTTCTTATCCAGAACCAAACCAAATGCTTCTCAAGAATCTACACAACATTACATAGCATGCTCCAGTGTACAAGTACCCAACATGCACAATAGCCTTGGCTAGGACAATCTCGAGTGCACTTTGTACCCTGAGTTGGACACACTCTGTATGCTCCCTTCTCCAATGCTTGTAGCCTGCTAACCCAAAATATCACTCTTAGCAATCTTTCCAACAATTTCCTCTTTGTTCTCTCGCTTGAATTTTTTTTCCATCTCTCACATGAATGATTTATATATCCTTTTAAGGGGTGGTTTCCAAACCATCACACATTCTCACAAAAGGTTTCCTTTTAAAAATTATTTAAATAAATAATTATTCTTCTTTTTTTAAAGATGTATATATATATATTTTTTATTAATCTCTATTTTAACCAAGGGATCATAATATCCTTTATTTTCTATCTCCCTTTTAATTCCAAAGGGTTATTTATTTATTTCTCTTCTCTTGGGGAAAAGTCACATAACAATTCTCCCCCTGTAGATTAACTATTGTCCTCAGTAGCACAAGATGCATCTACATCAAAAATCAAAGGAGCGCATGATCAGTAATTGAAGATACTAACATTGAATACTTGTATTTTTCATAATACTTACTTTATCTACATTATTTTCTTCTGTAAATTCACAAGTAATTTTAATAAAATCACTTTTCCAATACAAAATTATGATGAGAACTATATAGATGTCTTATAAAATATATCATGAATTTATAATTGAAAAGATAATTATGGTTTATGTAATTAACCTCCTATTCTTCAACTTTATCAAATTTTACTCACTCATGTAGCTTATTTAAATTATTAAAGTATTACAATGTAATCACACAATAATTACTGTGCATGTCAAATACTATGTGGTAACTCATAATTTATAAAAGTATAATCTATAAATTCAACATACATTCCAAGATGGTATTCATGCATTTTGCACTACATGAATATACTCTTTTCATATATCAAAATCATGTACAAATAGAATCTTAGTATAATAAGGTAATTGTACAAGGTTATTGGGTTGATCAATTTCAATAACAAAGTAGAAATTAAAACAAAAGATGATACAAGTAATCTCACAATGCATCTTAAATAGCAATAGGGTAATAGTAAATTATTGTCACCTAGAAAGTACTTCATAAAGAAATACTAATCTTCCTTTAAGAGACTAGGTTAAGTACATCTCAAATTAATTCTAGGATGAAGATTTGTTACAGTTATATTTTTGAATGAATTTTTCTTTTTTTCTATAAAATGAGAATACTTCACATGACAACCATGTTGTAAATCTAAGAGTAAATTGGAACAAAAAATTTATTAGGGATCTCGTCATAAAATTAAGTAAGGCTACGCAAGGAGAGGAAATATTATATCATTCCATAAATATATCCCTAAGCTTGGACACCTAGCTTGATATATGATAATATTAGATTGTATGTGAAAAAAAAATAGTATAACTTTATAATTTTAATTCTTAGAGGTTGTCTCTCCCCTGGTAAAATTCAACATGTCCCTATGTCTTTAATTACACACTCATTTTAACATAATTCTCTAAGAGATTAATAAGGATTAACTCGTACTAATTATGATGATTCTGAAGCTATGTAATACTTAAGTAATGTTGATAAAGTCATCAAGTTATTTACTAAACTAACATAATTGAACTTATCAAGGGGTCACAAAAGTTATAGGTGGGGTTGGGCTTCACAATAGTATATATAAATGAATTATACATTAGCATATAAATAAATTATACATTTGAATATATATAAATGAATTATATAATAATATATAGATGGATTATATAGTTGTATATATAAATGAATTATACAATAGGATATAAAAATGAATTATACAATTGTATATATAAATGAATTATACAGTAGTATACATAAATGAATTAAACAATTGTATATATAAATAAATTATAGAGTTATAATATGTAAATAATTATGTACAATAGTATGTATAAATAAATTATACAATTGTATATATAAATGAATTATACAATAATATATGTAAATGAATTATACAATAGTATATACAAATAAATTATATAGTTGTATCTGTAAATGAATTACACAGTAGTATATGTAAATGAATTATACTTGTATATATAAATAAATTATACAATAGTACATGTAAATGAATTATACAATAGTATATATAAATGAATTATATAGTTGTATATATAAATGAATTATACAATAATATATAAATTAATTTATATAAGTATATATAAATGAATTATATAGTAGTATATATAAATAAATTATAAAATTATATATAAATAAATTAGAGAGTTGTATACAAATGAATTATATGATAATATGTAAATGAATTATATTATAATATATATAAATAAATTGTACAATTGTATATATAAATAAATTATACAGTAGTATATATAAATGAATTAAATACAATAGTTTATATAAATTACTATAGAGTAGTGTATATAAATGAATTATATAAGTTATATCTATAAATGAATTATACAGTTGTATATATAAATGAATCATATATTTGTATATATAAATACAATTATATAGTAATATATAAATAAATTATACAATTTTATATATAAATGAGTTATACAGTAGTATATGTAAATGACTTATACAATAGCATATATAAATGAATTATATGGTTGTATATGTAAATGAATTATACCGTAGTATATGTAAGTGAATTATATAGTTATTTATATAAATAAAGTATACCGTAGTATATGTAAATAAATTATACAATTGTATATACAAATAAATTATACAATAGTATTTGTAAATGAATTATACAGTAGCATATATAAATTAATTATAAATAGTACATATGGATTTAGACAATAGTATATATAAATGAGTTATGTAGTTGTATATAAATGAATTATATAATTGTATATATACATGCGTTCTATAGTAGTATGTATAAATAAATTATACAATAGTATATATAAATGAAGTATACAATTGTATATAAGTGAATTATATAGTTGTATAAGGTATGTGGAAGAAGTTGAGTCCACTTTTTTGTCAAAAAGTAGAAGTGTTTTTCTTGAATTTTAGAATTTGTCGCATTTGACCTAAAAATTTGAAGCACTTAAAGATTGAATCTTATAAAAATTTAATAATATGAAATATAGTACTTCTATTTTCCAAATATGTAATTTATTTTAATACCCAAATGATACAAATTGATTTTCAATTGGTGTGTCTAAAAGCAACTATTTAAAAGTCACTTTTTCAAGACCATACCATGCATGTGTATGTCAACCATATTTTGACCTAAATAAAAGTATTTTTCCAAATCCTTTTAAAAAAATCTATAGGACACTAAAGATTGTTCAAGATATTTTTTGCAATTATTTTCTAATTTTTTTATTATTAATTTTTCATTAGGAATAATTGTTGTTTTGAAAACCCCTCATGTACGTCAATCATAAGTATACCTAAACTTATCATTTTTATTTTTTTCCAAATTGAAAAGAATTGTCTAAAGATTGTTAACATATAATTTATTTTTCAAAAAATGTAAAAATAAA